>JAQGDQ010001700.1:0-25000 GCA_030141605.1 Tubiluchus corallicola
GTATTTGTATCTATGTATATCTATTTGAGTTTATTTCAATTTCTATTTATTTTCTCTACGCTTCTCCTTGTACATATATTTGCATGGCGAGGATTCATGTGTCAGTTTTAAAAACTGTCTAACCTAAACCATATAAACGATGTTTAACTTAAAAGCAAACACAGAAACTTACTCAATGTTTAACTTAAAAGCAAATACAGAAACTTACTCAATGTTTAACTCAAAAGCAAATACAGAAACTTACTCAATGTTTAACTTAAAAAGCAAATACAGAAACTTACTCAATGTTTAACTTAAAAGCAAATACAGAAACTTACTCAATGTTTAACTTGAAAGCAAACACAGAAACTTACTCAATGTTTAACTTGAAAGCAAATACAGAAACTTACTCAATGTTTAACTCAAAAGCAAATACAGAAACTTACTCAATGTTTAACTTAAAAAGCAAATACAGAAACTTACTCAATGTTTAACTTAAAAGCAAATACAGAAACTTACTCAATGTTTAACTTAAAAGCAAATACAGAAACTTACTCAATGTTTAACTTGAAAGCAAATACAGAAACTTACTCAATGTTTAACTTAAAAGCAAACACAGAAACTTACTCAATGTTTAACTTAAAAGCAAATACAGAAACTTACTCAATGTTTAACTTGAAAGCAAATACAGAAACTTACTCAATGTTTAACTTAAAAGCAAATACAGAAACTTACTCAATGTTTAACTTAAAAGCAAATACAGAAACTTACTCAATGTTTAACTTAAAAGCAAATACAGAAACTTACTCAATGTTTAACTTAAAAAGCAAATACAGAAACTTACTCAATGTTTAACTTGAAAGCAAATACAGAAACTTACTCAATGTTTAACTCAAAAGCAAATACAGAAACTTACTCAATGTTTAACTTAAAAAGCAAATACAGAAACTTACTCAATGTTTAACTTAAAAGCAAATACAGAAACTTACTCAATGTTTAACTTGAAAGCAAATACAGAAACTTACTCAATGTTTAACTTGAAAGCAAATACAGAAACTTACTCAATGTTTAACTTAAAAGCAAATACAGAAACTTACTCAATGTTTAACTTAAAAGCAAATACAGAAACTTACTCAATGTTTAACTTGAAAGCAAATACAGAAACTTACTCAATGTTTAACTTGAAAGCAAATACGGAAACTTACTCAATGTTTAACTTAAAAAGCAAATACAGAAACTTACTCAATGTTTAACTTGAAAGCAAATACAGAAACTTACTCAATGTTTAACTTGAAAGCAAATACAGAAACTTACTCAATGTTTAACTTGAAAGCAAATACAGAAACTTACTCAAAGTTTAACTTGAAAGCAAATACAGAAACTTACTCAATGTTTAACTTAAAAGCAAATACAGAAACTTACTCAATGTTTAACTTAAAAGCAAATACAGAAACTTACTCAATGTTTAACTTAAAAGCAAATACAGAAACTTACTCAATGTTTAACTTGAAAGCAAATACAGAAACTTACTCAATGTTTAACTTAAAAGCAAATACAGAAACTTACTCAATGTTTAACTTGAAAGCAAATACAGAAACTTACTCAATGTTTAACTTGAAAGCAAATACAGAAACTTACTCAATGTTTAACTTAAAAGCAAATACAGAAACTTACTCAATGTTTAACTTGAAAGCAAATACGTTTTGGTGAAACTTACTCAATGTTTAACTTGAAAGCAAATACAGAAACTTACTCAATGTTTAACTTAAAAGCAAATACAGAAACTTACTCAATGTTTAACTTGAAAGCAAATACAGAAACTTACTCAATGTTTAACTTGAAAGCAAATACGAAACTTACTCAATGTTTAACTTGAAAAGCAAATACAGAAACTTACTCAATGTTTAACTTAAAAGCAAATACAGAAACTTACTCAATGTTTAACTTGAAAGCAAATACAGAAACTTACTCAATGTTTAACTTGAAAGCAAATACAGAAACTTACTCAATGTTTAACTTGAAAGCAAATACAGAAACTTACTCAATGTTTAACTTGAAAGCAAATACAGAAACTTACTCAATGTTTAACTTGAAAGCAAATACAGAAACTTACTCAATGTTTAACTTAAAAGCAAATACAGGAACTTACTCAATGTTTAACTTAAAAGCAAATACAGAAACTTACTCAATGTTTAACTTGAAAGCAAATACAGAAACTTACTCAATGTTTAACTTGAAAGCAAATACAGAAACTTACTCAATGTTTAACTTGAAAGCAAATACAGAAACTTACTCAATGTTTAACTTGAAAGCAAATACAGAAACTTACTCAATGTTTAACTTGAAAGCAAATACAGAAACTTACTCAATGTTTAACTTGAAAGCAAATACGGAAACTTACTCAATGTTTAACTTGAAAGCAAATACAGAAACTTACTCAATGTTTAACTTGAAAGCAAATACAGAAACTTACTCAATGTTTAACTTAAAAGCAAATACGGAAACTTACTCATTGAAGCAAAACTATAGCTAGACTGTGCTGAACCGCCTTCAGAATCCATCCGTCCTACAAATAAAGTAAATTGGTTAGATATCCGTACGTTTAAATATTGGTGACTAAAACACAGGTAGTGATAAGAAAACATGGCTAGTAATCGGGACACTAACAGTTGCTGGTTAAATCCAGTTTTTTCTCTCGGGCAGCTTATCTGTGAAATTGCTTAGCATCAATTTCTTTCCCAGTTAACTACCGCCTTACTTATTGTAAGAAAAATACTGTAAGTTTATTGGATATAAGTTTTTATTTTTACTTAGACTTGCACTCATATCCTGGTTTGCCGGACGAAAGCGGGGAGACATCGGACTGAATTTGCCGATTGACCTTATTTGCCGATATTAAGTTAATGCAGTAGGTGCGGTATTAGAATCACGGTAATGTAGAATCAATCGCCTAATTGTCTCAAAAACGTCTAGTACGGGCCGCTCCCGACACAAGCTACACGCGTGTCGTTACATGCTGCTTGGTTACACTGACGTAATGATGCAAACAAAGTGACGGCCCGTCTACAAGCGGTCAATCTGCGAAACAACGGATTGTGTCTGCAGTACGCTGGACTTTTAACAGTCCAGATTTGTCCGATTTTTCCTATATCCGTAAAAGCGAGATCCGGCGACTGACCACAGCACTTAACAACAGGGCTCTGACGAGTGACCTGCATAAGGAAGGACAGTATAGCTGCTTAGTTCTTATAACCATTAAACAAGCATTACGAGGTACTTAAATTTGTTATCCTTCCTGTAAATGCAAAAAAGGTTGCCGGTAGACATGCTCACACACGGACATTCATAATAAAAAGTTTGTCCTTGGAGCTAAAATTTATAAACCTTTTTACAGAACATTTCTTGTACGCCTCTTCTTAAGAGAGCCTCGAGAAAATTGATTCGACTCTCCTCTTAATTTTTACGTTGACCTTGGTTGCTACCAATAGAAAAAGAGAACATTGATTGACCTTGACCTACTCACAACTAAACAAGTGAACATTTCTAACCTTACAAGCTGTACAAATCTGCCGTTACATTACCGAGTTGCTGAGTTATCCAGAGTGAAGTGGTGATGATGACAATGGAAGACCATGACAATGGCAACGGCAACATTAATGATAACGATGATAATGAAAATGCTACGCTCGATGATAATGATAATGAAAATGAAGCTGACAATGATGAGTATAATGTTAACGATACTGATGATGATGATGATGATGACGATAATGAAGACAGTGACAATGGCACCGGCAACATTAATGATAACAAAGGTGAAGATGATGACGGTGAAAATGATGATAAAAATGCCACACTCGATGATAATGATAATAAAAATGAAGCTGACAATGATGAATATAATGTTAACGATACGGATGATGATGATGACAAAAACGGTGATGATGATGATGATGATGACAATGGTGACACACTCTATGATAATGACAATGAAAATAAAGCTGACGACGATGAATATAATGTTAACGATACTGGTGATGATGATGAAAATGATAATGATGATGACAATGATGACGGTGATAACGAGGCTGAAGATAACACTAATGACAACGAAAGAATAGAAAGCATACTTATGTATGACTCAGAATCTCCAACACCTGAAAAAAAATGGAAATCCACGTCAAGTTACTTTTCTCAAGAAAAATATGATTGGTTAATGTGTTCCGATAAAGTTTATCTACAAGAGCCAAAATAAGGGCAAAGACTAAACCACTGCATAGGATGTGAGTATAATTATGACAAGAATGAGCATTCCACAAGTTGAGATGAGAAGATCCAATACTTACTATCAGTGATTACTTTAATATGGGATATCTTCTAACACTTAATGACAGTGATTACTTTAATAAGTGATATCTTCTAACACTCAACGACAGTGATTACTTTAATATGGGATATCTTCTAACACTCAACGACAGTGATTACTTTAATATGGGATATCTTCTAACACTCAACGACAGTGATTACTTTAATATGGGATATCTTCTAACACTCAATGACAGTGATTACTTTAATATGGGATATCTTCTAACACTCAACGACAGTGATTACTTTAATATGGGATATCTTCTAACACTCAACGACAGTGATTACTTTAATATGGGATATCTTCTAACACTCAACGACAGTGATTACTTTAATATGGGATATCTTCTAACACTCAACGACAGTGATTACTTTAATATGGGATATCTTCTAACACTTAACGACAGTGATTACTTTAATATGGGATATCTTCTAACACTCAACGACAGTGATTACTTTAATATGGGATATCTTCTAACACTTAATGACAGTGATTACTTTAATATGGGATATCTTCTAACACTCAACGACAGTGATTACTTTAATATGGGATATCTTCTAACACTCAACGACAGTGATTACTTTAATATGGGATATCTTCTAACACTGGTGTTTTTTTGGGTTTTTTGGTGTTTTTTGGTTTTTTGTGCAACGACAGTGATTAATTTAATATGGGATATCTTCTAACACTTAATGACAGTGGTCATTTTAATAAGTGATATCTTCTAACACTCAACGACAGTGATTACTTTAATATGGGATATCTTCTAACACTTAATGACAGTGGTTATTTTAATAAGTGATATCTTCTAACACTCAAAAGCAGTGATTTTTTTAATAAGGGATGTCTTCTAACACTCAAAAACAGTGATTATTTTAATAAGGGATATCTTCTAACACTCCATGTCAGTGATTACTTTAATATGGGATATCTTCCAATACTGAAAGGCAGCGACTACTTTAATATGAGATATCTTCAAACACTCAATGACAGTGATTACTTCAATATGGGATATCTTCCAGCACTCACAGTCAGTGATTACTTTAACATGGGATATCTTCCAATACCGAGAGGCAGTGACTACTTTAATATGGGATATCTTCCAACAGTTAGTGGCAGTGATTACATCTGCATCTAATCGGTGCTTCCGTGTCCCGCTCTAACCGCACCCAAACTGCACAAAATCTCACAAAGTTCAATTTGCAAACTCCCATTTTGGCTCTTCTTCAAAATCAGTACGACAAAAAGCAAAAGCAATGAAAATGCAATTTACCCTTATCCTTGAAGAACCACTTTTTTTGAACTAATGCATACAGCAGCAGGACAGCTAAAATTAAACCTAAAAAGCCTATAACTAGGCCTACTGCTCCGGCGGATCCCGATCGCGAACTTTCTGAAAATTATATAATGATAACTATTATTATAGCAAACTGGTTAAGTGACGGAAAACATTTTACTAATACATGCGACTGCAAATAGTGCAATTACAAGTTTCATTGTTGCGCCTGATTAACTTGCTGACCATTGAGAAATTTCACTTTTTACACATTGTTCCTTAATTTTGTTACAATTGAGTATCTGCAGGTAAAAGCAACCAACGGATCTATTAAGAGAGGTTCTTAAGCTTTGTAATGATCACATTTTTGTGTCAAGATCATTTTTGGGTTCTGTGAGTTTTCGGTAGAGTGTTTGACGCTGTTTTGTTCAGCAAATGAAGCATGTTTCACGGAGTATCAGCGGATTTTTCTCAGGCTGTGAAATTATTTACCTACTTAAACAAAAACAGCCGCCATCTTCAAATAGCTGATGAAATATCCAACCGAAATATGTTTCTTTATCCAAAATGAGTAAAATTTCACACAGTAGCAACTTAGCAGGAACAATAGGTTGCCATGGTGACTGTGACATACAGTTGCTATGTCCATTGTCCTGCTGTAACTTGTAACATCATGCTGCCACAATGGATATTGCTAAAGTTGGCATTGCTATGGTGGTTGAGCAATTTTTTGTCTGCCATCTAGGGGCGAATTAAAAAAACAATGCAAGAGCCTAATTGCACTATTTGCAGTCGTACTTGACTGCCATCTAGGGGCGAATTAAAAAAACAATGCAAGAGCCTAATTGCACTATTTGCAGTCGTACTTGACTGCCATCTAGGGGCGAATTAAAAAAACAATGCAAGAGCGTAATTGCCCTACTTGTGATATATAGTCGTGTGACATTACGGATTAGAATCAGTAATGCGTGATTATTCCACACAGTGTCTGTTTCCTATTCTCAAATGAAACTGACATTTTAATTTGTTTTAAACAATTGTCGTTTAAGATTGCTAGGTTTGAGTAACAACATTGTAAACATTAACCTTCTGAAGGAACAACATGGTCTTTAGCATCAACAACAAGCTCCGCGGCAAACTTTTTCTCCTCGCTTTTGGTTTTCACCACCAGGGTGTACGTTCCCTCGTCGCCCTTTTCCACCAGCAATATGATCAACTCTGCCCTGTAGCAATTAGATTTTTTGCCAGAGAGAGGAGCAATGTGAGCCACCATTCGCTGACCGACACCCTTGATCGGAGGGGTGAGGTCGATCGACCCGCCCTTCCACTTCCACTCGGCTTTCGTGTAGTTGGTATCAGAACAAAAGGACAGCTTGATCAAGGCTGTGTTATCACTGAAGCCATTAAAACTTGTTCGACTCTTAGGCAGCAAAGACAATCTTTCTGGCTTCATCATCAATGCAGCTAAATAACGACTAGCTTAAATAAGAGCAGAATATTATAACATTCAGAAAATGAAAGAAATTCATGCATATAATAGACAGTCCTGTTAATTCCTTCATTACCGTAAGCGTTTGCTACATTTTGCAATGGTTTAAGAAAAACTGCTCTCACTAAGCAACGATTATGTTACAGTTGGTAATCTTTGTAGGTTTCTACTCCTCACACAATGGATTTTCACGAAAAATTATATATGAAATGCATTTGTTTACCTTACACAAATTAAAAATCCATTTTTGACGAAAAAAATTGAAATACATTTTCAGTAACTACAGTGTTTGGGCTGTAACAAGGCACAGTACCACTTGTGTGAAATTGGCTAATGCAGAAAATTTCAACTATCCAGACACAACACACTGATACACTTTCGCTCCGGACACAACACACTGACACACTTTAGACTCAAGTCTACTCTATTTTGAAGGAGAAATTCCTGTTAAAAGATGAAACTGTCTTAATTTCTCCTTGGCTGATTGGCTTGTTTTTCCTCGAATAGCAGCAGAACACTGCACAGCTTGGGCTATAGCAAGCAGGCGATCAATAAATTAGCGTGTACGATCATGCAAGTGTACACCAGACTCAGCTACTCAATAGGCCAAGTTGGAGTGCCTGAAATGGACGTGTTTTTCTTAATTTTATCCAGTTAAATCACTTATAATATCGTGATTAAAACTTCAAAGCATTTTTTGTATAATATATATGTATTATCATATGTACACATCCACATCCACACGCACACCCCGACCATCAACACTACCCCCACCCCCACCCCCACTGTATTTGACCTTCAAGTCACTTACATAGCATGCATACCTTCTTTGTCTGATTGTGTTTTTAGCGAACCGTTTCTTGAAAACTGCAGCCCATCAAATACTGAAAATAGCAAGAAATACAGTAAGTCCTCGCTTAACGACACTTACGCGTTTCTACAAAACCATTGCTTAACTAAAAATTAGATTAATCATCACCAATGTTAGGGATGTATCTGATCCGGTTCCGGATCCCAATTAGTGATGGGCAATTAACAGATTAAACAAATTAACCGAGATTACAATCATGCAAAAATTGATATAATCCGCAATTGAACAATACAGTCTAGCCTCGTTATCTCGCCCCTCGTTATGCCGCCAAACTCGTCTCTCGCCATAGAAAGTACCAGGACGGATTTCCTGCTTTGATATTTACCTCGTTAAGTCGCCACCCTCGCTTCTCGCCCTCGCCACGTCATGCTAGGATGAGTGCTTATGTAAACTATATTCGTTATGTTGCCAAACAGACAAACTCAGAGGTGAATCCATCAATACATATACCACGTGTCGATCAATATAACCGCGGTATGTAGACAATGCTGCTGTACTCGATAGACAGACATAATTAATCTAGTGTGTGTCTCACCAGGATTAGATTAGGAGTGTTGTGGTTGGTTAATGCGCAGAGAAACTAAAGCGTCACCGATATCCTCACTCTATAACACCAAAGCTGCATTTAAGTTTGAGTTTCCACAAAGTGTGAGCAACTTTACATGATGTCTCTGAAGCGAAAACGGTATCATAATGCGAGATATATTTTATATGTACATAGAGGAACACTATGTTAATCAATTATTATATATATACATATAGACTAACTTCATTATATTCCCGTTATCTCACCATACTCGCCTCTCGCCAAAAATTTGCCCTAGACGGACAGTGGCGAGATAATGAGACTAGACTGTAATTCAGTTAATCAAGAGCAAAATATACGTGTTACACGCTGACTAAAAGGCAGTGTTTTAGCACAAACAAATGGAATTCTTGCACCTTTTCTTAGTTTTACTCGCCTTATATGCTGCACACAATTGCAAACTACAGTATTTCAAACTGGGGCTTCTTATTCGTTTTCACGTCAAGTGTGTAGTGACATGGTCATAGAGAAGTTGTACGTGTATATAAAAATAGTTTGCGAGTATGAAAATGGCAGACAGCGACGAAAGCCATGAAGAAGTTTATAGACTATATTTCAGTGCTGCAATGTTTGAAAAAAATGGCAAAAACGCTCAAAAATTACCGCAAAAGATTAATCGTAATATCGAATTACAAGAACAAGATTGTGATCAAATCAGAAAATTTTTCAAAATCACCCATCGCTAGTCCATAGATCCAGGAATTTTAATGGATCCTGATCTGATCAGAAATGTTTGTCAAATTTTGAACTGTTTGTCGTATTTCTATTTTTCTTTTGTTGTGTAAAACTACTGATAGGCTACCAATTGTGAAAAAATAAAGCAGGTAAGATAAAAATATACAAACAGTTTTTAATTACCTGAACAGTCTTAATTACCTTAATTACCTTAAAGAATTTGAAGACTTTCTATTAAAACTTTCAGATATTTACAATTTATGTATCATTTAGTTCTTATGCCACCATGCTTGCAGTGCAGAAGATATCAGTAATCTTCACATTTTAGTTCACAGCAAGGAGCGTATAAGAGTACTGATATTGCTGCAAAATGTCTGCAAAAATTCAGAGCCATCTGATTTCAGTAAAAGTGCAGTTTGAACACGTTCTGGTAGGCAAATTCAGAGACCTAAGTTTCTTAATGATTATGTTACCTAGTTTGAGTATTGATAACCTTGATGTTGACCTTTAATTTTGTGACCTTGATATCTGCTTACATTGATGTTTTTCAGTTTAGTTGGTCTATGTTACTTACTTTTAAAAGGAAGAGCATGTGACATGTTCTTATCTATGGTTTATATTTTAATGTTTGTGCTCACTAAGGTTTCCTCCTCACTGTTTTAGCGGGCAAGCCACTAGGCCAGGGGTGTGCAAAGTGCAGCCCGCGGGCCACATGCGGCCCGCTGAGAGAATTTGTGCGGCCTGCGAAGAGATTTTTCAACCTAATGAAAGTGAGGTCCGGGCGATTAATTGAGTGTATCCAGCTGAAGTCTGTGCCACAATCCCAAAGATAGTGCGGGTAGTTTTTTCTACTAGATCGGATGCCATTAACCCTTACAAGACGGTTGTAGCTTAATGTCACTGTACTACGCAGACTGTGTGATACACATTACTAATATGCGTTGTAATGAAATTTTGACTATCTGTCCTGAAAGTAGAAATATATGGTTTGTAATATAAATTTTAATGAATTCTAAAATAGTTTCTTGTGTGTAGTAGTAATGATGTACGCAGGTCGGATGCAAAAAAAATTGTTATTAGGTCCTACTGTACTTGGCTCCTTGATCAAACTGCCTGTGGTCCACAGGAATTACGGGAATGTTTAATGTGGCCCAGCTAGTCAGATAATTTGCACACTCCTGCACTAGGCGTTACATTCTATAGACTTACTTATCATGGCAGCAGTCTTTGTGAATAAACAGATTAATAAGCAAGAAAGATTTATGTTTTAAATGTTCTATAAAGTTTCTAACAAAGTTACAAATGTTGCCAAGACGTTACAGTTTGGTGTTTTTTTTAGTTAAAATCCGGAACGAATCAAATATTCAAAGTTACATTACATCAATGTTTGCAGTGTTTCCACTTAAAATTACCCGATGACCCTGAAAATGGACAGGCGATGACACCACATCGGTTAAAATGGACAGGCGATGACACCACATCGGTTAAAATGGACAGGCGATGACACCACATCGGTTAAAATGGACAGGCGATGACAACCACATCGGTTAAAATGGACAGGCGATGACACCACATCGGTTAAAATGGACAGGCGATGACAACCACATCGGTTATACAAAACGTTGAACAAAACATTAAACAAATGAGATATCATTTGCATTGATTTGTAGATCTGGAACCAAAACCGAATCCAGAGCATGCAGATCCGGATCCTGAATCTGCTGCTTCCCTAATTAACACTCAATTTATTCAATTAAAAGCTTACCATACATTGATTTGTTGTTAAATTCTATTTCATGGTCATCAATGGTAGAAAGAAAGTCTGAAAAATTGTAACAAATATGGCGGTATTCAGTTGTTTTACGTGGACTTCACTTAACTATTGCATTAGTTCGTACATAGATCGATTTACTAGCGGGAGCTTGCTTGGGAACGAGAAAAAATGAACTAGGTAAGGTTCTAGCTAGCTGCTAAAACTGTTACTATTACAGTAGAATGGGCTGCGAAGTGTTAACAAGTGTACACAAATGCATTGTCTGGTACACTTAACCGTTGCCTTTTGACGGTTAACAACAATCACTGGAACTGTGAAAGGGTTACTGTGTTGTAGTTATGAAATACTTATTCACAATATACATGATAATGAGTTAACAGCAGCCGGGTTTGATGCAAACCTAGATTACAATGACTAGAACAATAGGAAGAAATCACAATCATACATATTGATAGGAAACTAATCAATTATCATTCTTGTACAAATAGTTCGATTTGTTTCCATTTGCGGGGCGTAGCCATGTTCTAAAGTTAGGGAGCAAGCACATAAAAAGGCGCCAGTGACACATGCCAAATAATTTTTAACACATTGATTATACATCATAATATTGCGGCAAAAATCAAAACATAAGGGAAGATATAGTTTTAAAGGAAGAACATAGTTGTTATTTGCACAAATTTAAAATTAAAACGCAATAAAGAGTCTTACAGTAAGCTCATGTATCTCAAAACATGATAAAAGCATGTGTGTTACTTACTTATTTTAATTTTAAATGTAAAATTGTGTAAAATGAAAATAAAATTAAGCATTGTGAAAAATGCAACATGAAGGAACTACAAAAGTCTTTTTCACCTAGGCTTCATTCTAGCAAAGTAATCTGTAACTTTATTACAATCCACCTCATTAACCAATAGTGTCTAGACAATCGTGTGACAAGAATTAGAACTATGATAATAATTAGAAATGGGGCAATCCAATCTTTGGTTCAATGAGTCAATCTTGACAAAAAATTTGCATAAATGCTTGCTTATCTCAAAAACAAGAAAAGTAACAACTACAGAAAATCTTCCAAGGTAATGCGATCAAAAAATAAAAAAAAAGATTCAACTTATGTCACACAAGTGAACTAAATAGCTAAAAATTTGTTGAAAACACGCCAATTTTGAAAACTATGTTTGAGAACGGTTGATGCACTTGCTCCCCCTATTAGCTATGCCATTGTCCATTTGATACCTAATTACGGTAAAACTTACCTGACTTCGCGGGTAAGATCATCATCTCCAACAGCAGGAAGATAAGCGGCAAGTGTAACAGTCCCAACATTACCCCCACAGACCATAAATCATCATGCTTGCAAAACACACGTCCATGTAAGTGAGACTTATTCATGAATTACGTACGTCCTTGGTATAATCTGCATATAGTTATAAATGATATTATGGTAGCTCACTGACTGTTCAGTCAAGCAGATAGGAAACTGCATTTTACAATTATTCAGCAACATATGAATTACAGTTTTTGAAAATATCAAGTTATAAAAGGGAAATGTACATACTGGTTAAACCGAAAATCAGCCAGCTAAGTAAGTTTTTCACAAGGTTTTCACTTTACTACAAAAGCAAATATGAAAATTCTGTGAAGAAAAAATACTACAATCAAAATTATGTAACAAAAAGGTGTTATGAAGGTTTACTTTAGTTATGTCAGCCATAAAAAAGTCTCCAGACTTTGATAACTAATTGGTCACACATTAATCAACGATGAAGTCAACTTTTAAACTCAGTAAGTTTTACATCACTTTGGTTATTCTTTGAAATTACCACCTAACTTTTTCAGTATTTGGTTGATGTATACGTTATCCGTACCACTGTAAATAATTTGTTATCGGGTCAAATTGAGTCATTTCCACGTGAGCCACTGGAAAGATCGACGCATACGCTGCCGTATATAGGACACTATAAACGAACAGTCACTTCATGAAAATCTAAGAAATTCGTGAAACTTTGTAATGAACTTTAAACTTGAACTTAAATTTATAATACAGCTCAGTTGCACAAATTAACCTACCTTCATTACTATCGTAACCAATAAATGACATTAAATTTTAATGTCAGGTCTTCACCATGGAAATATAATTACATACCTTACAAACCTACGACAGGGAAGGTAAGCCATGGCTAATCAAACGTTTATCAGCACTTCTTAAAATCTGAAAAAATGACAAAATTATCAAATACGTTACAAGAGGCCTTCTTTTTTAAGGCAGCCATTTTAAAATCAAGCCTCGCGGGTTATGTTGCCTAGTTACATTGCATTTTCGTTGTAGGTTTTTGAATGACATTTTGTCCACTGACTGGAACTCAATGCCTTTGCAATAAAATAATAAATACAGCAAAAATTGAGTAAAATGATGATAATACTAACAATAATAATAATAATGATAATGGTGATGATGATAATAATAGTAATAGTAATAATAATAATAATAATAATAATAATAATAATAATAATAATAATAACAACAACAACAACAACAACAACAATAATAATAATAATAATAATAATGATAATAATAATAATAATAATAATAATAATAATAATAATAACATTAATATTAACAATAATGATAATAATAATAATAACAGCAATTATAATAATAACTGGTTAAGCCCCACAAATAAATTTGAGCACAAATCAATGACAACCCACACCACCTTGGCTTACAGTACATCACCCACACCATACCAAACCACCATCCTACCTATACCACATCACCCACACCACACCACCCACATTATGTCACACCACTCCAACCATTCCAACCACACCACAAAATGCCACACTCACAACACCACGCCAATCATGCAATACCGTATCTATCACATGCACCTCACCATCCACAGCAAACTCACCACCCCACACCATACCAAGCCCACCACATCACATGGTGATCATGTGGCAAAAGCCATTAAACCCGTGTGCCAAGAATCAATAATGGACAGACATTCTACATTTCACGGATTTAGAGAAGATGTACTATTGTACATGCAGGGCCTATTTCAGCCTAAGCGAGGTCCAGGGAAGTGGGACGTGTGAGGCCCCCTTATTGGTTGGGCGCCGCCATGGTTGGCGCCCAGAAAATTTTTGAACTGCTAGAACGCTGGAGAAGCATTTTCGAAGAGAAAATATGGAGTTATACAGTTGTTAAGAGGGAGAGAGGAGGCAGTATGTTCGCATAAAGCAAAAAATGTATCGCCACTCCCCCCCCCCACCTGAAATAGGCCCTGATTGGGAGGAACCATAATTTACGCACTGCGATATTCCTGGAAATATCGATAAAACTTTAAATTAAAATTATTTAGACACTATTCTTGGCTTCCATAAAAACTGTGTTAAGAGTAAAATAATTCGTTGTATTGATTGTGTATAGCTGATTATTGGTGTTTTAGGGATGGCAAAACTATGAAGAGTCCAATTATAAAACTACACGTTTATTGAACATCAAACACAATAAATATAACAGATAGTAATGCCAAGCCATCTGATCTAGCCTGCTCTCCTTCAGCTCCCAGACTCAATCCCTTGAGCTGGGCGCATCACAAGGCTTATCTCTCGTGCGCCGAGCTTCGACGCCTACGCTTCGGTTCCGAATCACTTACTCACGTGACACCACTCCTTAACTGGGCTGTGTGTCAGCATTCATCAACATAATTATCTATCATAATCTAATGCTTTTAACATAGTTTAACAGGTCCTCTTGTTAAAGATGATATACATGATTTGTATTTTCGTTTCCAGCATTGTCCCTACCTTTCATGATTTTGTATTTTCGTTTCCGTTTCCAGCACTGTTTCTAGCTTTCGTGATTTTAGTAAAAAACTGCTGCAAATGTTGAAGACGGGAGAACTGTAAAACATACAGCTCCATTATATTATACACATACACAGACCACTCACTTAAAATTTGAAATTTGAAAGTATCCAAAATAATTTCAATATAAACTGTTAAAATGATACCGGTATAAAGTCTGTAGAAAGGTTCATTCGTTTAAGAAAGGGTTAGTATTTTGATTTTCATTTTTTAATGAGTTTTAACTTACCACACATCCTTACTCAATAATTGTACGCATTCATTCATTCATTCATTCATCGCTGTGGATGGCTTCTCATCAGACATACAAAATTTTGTGTCATTTAGAAATTTTGTTTTACTGTTTCTATGTTAAAGTGTTGTCATGACGATATCAGAAGTTTCAAATAGATTTGATTTCCTGGTACGCAGCAGAGATCAGAAATGGCAAAATGGCGCAAAAGGAAGGCTACTGATCAACAGGATGAGAAGCAGCAGCAAAAGGAGAACAAGACGGTGGAGTGTACAAGAGGCAGGTCTCCAGAAGAGAGATTGGCTCCTGTAAAACCATTGTCACAGCCTCCTGAAGCTGCCAAAGGAAGAGAGCTGCCAAACTTAGTTATACAGACAAACTTCAAAAAACCAGCTCATTACTCTATACGTCGCAGTTTTGTGCGTAGACGAGGAAAATATTACAGTCTTATCAGGAAGGGCTACCTAAGGCCAAAAACATTATCTGATTCTAAGCAACCTGAACATGTTATACAAAGGCGCACAATACAAGCAAGAACTGCACCACCATTACGCAATTTATTACAAAAATCACCATATCAACGTTGGCTGAAAAATATCTGCTTGCTCGATGGCCATGCCAGGTGCTTTGATTATAATCTGCAGTATTACCTTCATGGCAAATGGTTATATTCATGGAAACAGGTCTACAGCTCTATTACAGGTCTCCCAAGTATTTACCAGTCCGAACAAAGAATTGATGTGGCAACTGCACAGCAAACTGGACTTGTGCCTATAATTGACCTGGCGACTGCACAGCGAGCTGGACTTGTCCCTAAAATTGATCTGGCTGTTGCACAGCAAGCCGGACTTGTGCCGCGAATTGATGTGACTGCTGCATTGCAGGCTGGACTTATACCTCAAATAGATTTAGCTGCTGCACAGCAATGTGGCCTTATACCGGAAATCGATCTAGTTGAAGCACAACTAGCTGGACTTGTCCCACAGATTGATCTAGCTGCCGTATTGCAAGCTGAACTTGTGCCGCAAATTGACCTGTCTGCTGCAGAGCAACTCGGACTGGTGCCACGAACTGATTTGGCTGCAGCACAAGAAGCCAACTTGGTGCCAGAAATTGACCTGTCTGCTGCAGAGCAACTCGGACTGGTGCCACGAACTGACTTGGCTGCAGCACAAGAAGCCAACTTGGTGCCAGAAATTGACCTGTCTGCTGCAGAGCAACTCGGACTGGTGCCACGAACTGACTTGGCTGCAGCACAAGAAGCCAACTTGGTGCCAGAAATTGACTTGGTTGACGCACAGCAAGCCGGTCTTTTGCCTCATCTGGATCTGCATGCTGCACAACAAGCTAAACTTTCGCCAAGCAAGAATCAAGCTGAACTTGTGTCACAAATTAGTCTGGCTTCTGCACAGCAAGCTGGACTGGTGCCAAGAGTCAGTCTAGCCGCAGCATTGGACGCTGATTTTGTACCAAAAATTGATCTGGCTGTGGCACAACGAGTTGGACTTGTGCCTCAGGTTAGTCTGATTTCCGCACAGCAAGCGGGACTTGTGCCTCCAGTCGAATTTGTTGCTGCACAGCAAGCTGGTCTCGTGCCAGAAATTGACTTGGCTGCTGCCCAAAACACTGGACTTGCACCACAACTCGATCTAGCAGTTGTACAACAAGCTGGACTTGCACCAAAAATTGACCTGGCTGTTGCACAACTTGCTGGCCTTGTGCCACAAATTGATCTAGATTTGGCTCAATGGGTGAGTCTTTTACCACATCTGAATCTGCCCTCCACACAGCAAGCTGACATTATAGCAAACCTTATACTAGAAATCACCCAGCAAACTGGGTTTATACCTCGCCTAGAGTTAAAGACTGCAGAGAAACTTGGACTTCGACCACGTTTTGAAAAGTCAACTGCATGGCAAGCAAGACAGCAGAAAGTTCTTCAAAGTAAACAGCAAGTTCCTCCTCGACGAAGAGAACTACCACATAAACCTATTCTCTTGTGTAAACCACTACTTGTGCATAAACATTACCCTTTCCCCAAACGTCAGGCACCTCGTCCAAAAAGGGTTATTCCAGTGGAAAGAAAATTGACTCTTATCTGCGTTGAAGGGCAAATTTTACGAGTACCACGTGATAAATTCTGCCAAGCGCTCACTACCACATTTGTAAGAAAAATAGCTGAGGATGTACATATGAAGGAAATGTCATTCGACGAGTTCATCAGGAGACATTCTATAACAAAGGTGGACCAAAGAAAAACTGTTGAATCTGATGAGGAAAGTTATCCAGGTGATAAGCTGGAGTATTACCAGGAAACCGAAAAAGAGTGGCTAGGTCCTCCAGCTAGTGAAGAAAGTTTTGCAGGACTTTCAGTTCAAGAAGATTACTCGAAAGATATTGAACCTCTCATAAGTACTCAAGATTCTGAGCAGCAGCAAGTGTTTCCAGGAAGTGAGGAAGACTATGCATCTTTTTCAGTTGGGCCTCCTAGTGTCACACAAAGTCTGCAAAAGCTCATAACTTTTCCAGCCTCAGTTTCTCCGTCAGATTATAAACAAGAACCCAATCAAGAAAGTGAGAAAATTGGAACTAGATTGCCCTTTCTTCGGAAGTCATGTTCGGGACCCATCCCAAAGACTGAAAAGCTAATTGCACCACTAATCAGGAAACAGACTTCTCTCCCAGAAATACAAAAAGACCTCATACATTTGCCAGCTCTTGAAGGCCCACAAAGGGTTTTAAAGACGGAAGAAATTGTTCCACAAAAAGCTTCAGAGAGTGAAGAAATTGTTTCACAAAAAGCTTTAGAGACTGAAGAATTGGTCTCAGAAGAGGTTTTGGAAACTGAAGAAGTGGTTGCGCCAGTTATCAAAAAATCAGAACATCTTCCAAGAATTAAGAAAGATCACAAGTACTCCCCAATTCGTCAAAGAACACAGAAGGAAAAAGACATTTTGCCACCAGATGGTGAGAAGCAAGAGGCTCTTGAAGAAGCCGAGAAAGATCAACCACAATTGCCAAATCTTGAAAAGGCAAGAAAAGCTTCCCTACAAACTAAAGAAGTCGACATGCATCGCGCAAGCAGTAAATGGAAGCCTATTCGTAAACCAGAAAGGTCTGTGGAAACTCATTTGGGGCTTCCAGGGAGGAAGGAGAAGGAAAAAGAAGTTTTACCAGAAATTGGAAAATATCGAACCGATGTTTCTCCAAAGCCTCCCCCTCACATTTCTTCTCTAGCCATTGGAAAAGCCTCTCCACACCTTCCTTCTCGAACAGTTACAAAACCTGAAGTTTCTCCACATCTTCCTTCTCAAGCAGTTTCTAAACTGGAAACTTCTCCACACAGACCTTCTCGGAAAGTTGTGAAACCAACTTCAAAAACTAAAAAACGCGATAAGCATTTGCAAATTCATAAAAAGCCAAAAGGACCTACGCTAAAAGTCCATGAAGCTCATTTGCACCGCCTAAGTAGTAAGTGGAAGGCTATGCCAAAACTAGAAGGATCTACAGAAGACCTTTTGGGTCTTCCAGGTAGGAAGAAAGAAGAATTCTTCTCGGATGTTACTAAAGAAAAACCGACAACAAAAATTACGAAAGAGCAAATAAGTGCTCCAACTGGTGAAGAACCTCTCCCAGAAAAGGGTCAAGGGCACATTCCTAAACAGGATCTCATATCTCAATCTGGGACCATCCTAAAACCCTACGTAACAACGAAAGACAGAAAGCACTTGCGTTATTATCCACTAAAGACTCCATCACCTCGTCCATCTCACTTACTTCCCTCAAGTGTAGATCTTGAGAAAATTTATACACCCACCATAAGAGATTTCATACCAACAGCTGCTGAGTTAAAAGAAATGTATGCTGATGATCTTCTCAAAACTTATTCTGGATCTGATAGAGAACGTATGGCTGCTGCCTTAAAATTGCAAAAAACTGCATCTGGTGGTATTCTCACACCTTCAGGTCACGTTTTGCATATGCCAGTTGAAGATTTCATTGAAACTTGTGCTGGTGCTACTGAAGACACTGACACGCTCAAAAAACTGTATGGACGTGTTACTGTGGTATCGGGAGTTTCTCTCTCTCCTGAACAAATGGACAAATTGATAAAAGCTTTGGAAGAACAAGAATCACGACCTGCTAAAGCTGTTGCTGAAGATGCATTAGCAGGTGAACAAGCCTCTCTAATCCTGCCGAAAGATTCAGTGTGGTTAAAAGAACAGACGATACCAGTATCAATTTCAGAGCCAAGTAAACTTGACAGAGATTTAGCATCGCACCGTGACTTTTACCAGGTAGCAAAAAAAGACAAAGTAGAAAAACCTCTTCCTGGTGTTGAATCAAGAAAAAAGGACCAGGTAGAAAAACCTCTTCCTGGTGTTGAATCAAGAAAAAAGGACCAGGTAGAAAAACCTCTTCCTGGTGTTGAATCAAGAGAAAAGGACCAGGTAGAAAAACTTCTTCCTGGTGTTGAATCAAGAGAAAAGGACCAGGTAGAAAAACCTCTTCCTGGTGTTGAATCAAGAGAAAAGAACCAGGTAGAAAAACCTCTTCCTGGCGTTGAATTAAGAGAAAAGGACCAGGTAGAAAAACCTCTTCCTGGTGTTGAATCAAGAGAAAAGGACCAGATAGAAAAACCTCTTCCTGGTGTTGAATTAAGAGAAAAGGACCACGTAGAAAAACCTCTTACTGGTGTTGAATTAAGAGAAAAGGACAAGGTAGAAAAACCTCTTCCTGGTGTTGAATTAGGACCTAGCATCGAATCAAGAGAAAAGGCAGTATTGGATAGAGACATTGATGTGCATGAACATTTGCCGGACTTAGGAGTCAGGGAGAAACTGTCACCTGCACAATTACTGACTGAAGAAGAAATCACTTCTAAACCTGCTTTGGACCAAATAGGTGCAGAGTTTTCTAAAGGTAGAATTTTTCCTGAAAAGTCGATCGATTTCAAAACTCTTATGGACCGCAAAAGTACGAAAATTCTGAAGACTTTCTCTGACAAATCAATTAGACCCAAAACTGCACGAGATAGCGAAAGTTTTCTATTACCTAGAGGATATTCTGACCCGACAGCTGCTGTAAGTCTTTCCAAATCTGAAGAAGCTGTACGCGAGGAAAAAGTCACAGACGTCGCAGCTGGTGAGTGGAAACGAAGTATTGTGCCAAGAGAAAGAATGCATGGAAGATTGAGTATGCCAGCTGATGAACCGATGTTGCAAAAGACACTTACTCGTGATACTGTATCACTTCCAACTCCTTCCTGGATACCATCACCATACGCTAGTTATGTTTCAAGCAAACCATGCAGCGAATTATCAAAATTATCAAGCGAGTTGTCGAAAAAACCAAGTGAAATATCTAAATCGTTCGTATTTGTGCCACGCATAGATTCTGCTGCTCTTCATGCACGGACGGAGAGCATGAAAGAACAACTAATGGAAGAGGTTCTAAACGAATTCTTGCGTGACTTGATCTTGTCTGAAATGGCTGAGTGCAGCGTCATGAATTTCTTTGAAGAAGAATTGGCTGACCTGGGACCAGTGGTCATCACTGATGCAGCTAGAGAGAAAGCGCGATTGCTGATTCAAAAGAAACTGGAAGAGTTTTCTAAAAAAACTTTCAGAAGTCACGTGCAGAGAGTGATGTCGGTCAGAGACCCTCTTCTTCGGGGGGCACATAAGAAAACTTCAAGAATTGAACTAAATCGGTATCTCATGGAAGAAATACCTTGGAAACAAAATGTCAGCCGATTTACGTTGCCAATGGATCTTCGGGAACTTGAATCTCTGAATCCAATGGAATATGTCAAGAAGTATTGCAAGATTGTCCCTCATAAAGAGGCTCAACTGTACAAATGCTTTGCAAAATTTAAAGATGCAAAATTAGGAACTTTGTCAGAGAAGCTGGTGAAGTTGGCTCTTGAGGAAGTGTATCTGGACGTCCTGTGGAGCATGCCCTGGGAGAAGGCTGCTCATTTAATCGGGATCCTGCCAAACAGCACGATCGACTTTAAGACATTTGCGAGTCTCTGTATATTGATGGAGAGACTGTATTGGCGCCGGGACGATACCTTCCACAGAATTAATCCTAGAAAGTATCATCAGGATCAATTGGAACGTGCCGACTTTCATTCGTTGCCAGGGAAGCTTAGCGGCCTGGCAGTTCCTCTTGATACACTGAGGCTTCTCTACAACATTTCCTGTGCTGTGAACAATCGGCAACCTAGACAGAAGCCCAAGGTTTCAGATGTAGATGTGGTAGAAGTGAAGACGCCCACTGCCAGAAATTTGCATGAATTATCACGGTGAATTAATCAATGAGTTGGTTACCCATCTATACCACGTCATCCACCATTGTTGCGTTCATGCAATGACGTCAGCATTGAAAACAGTCACCACTTTGACTTATAAATCAATAAAATTTAAACTGAATTGAAAAACTAATTTTCTTGTGCACATTTTGCAACTCTTTAGCTGCTGTTCTGTTCTCCAAGTAAGCTATCTGGCATCTTTCACGTGCATTTTACGTGTAGTTATGAATTAGTTCTTGCTGCTAGATAAAGAATAGTTAGACAAAGAATTGCTGTTAGACAAAGGATGATAATCATTTAACAAGGTTGACTAGATGCACGGATTGCTGAACAAGTTCTTTTTGGCACCGTGTGTTTCCGAAATATAGAATTGTAGACGTCTTAGAAGTGAAGTATTCAAACTGCAGATGTAAGTAAGTAATTAGTAAGTAATTTTTTTTTCTCTATAAATTTACAATGATTTGACAATAAAATATACAAAAATACAAACGAACATGGGAGAAATGGTGGAGAAAAACCAAAGGTTATCGAGTCAACCACCCTTCTCAGAAAGACAGTAAACAAAAAGACGCTAATGACAGCAGAACACAACTATTAAAAAATACATAAACGTCCATAAATACAAAAAACAAAAATACAACAACAGCAAAAAAAACAAAAACCAAAAACCAGTCGTTCTTAAATATAGTCAAACATTAAACGTAATTGTCTGATTTAACAAATAAGCAATATTATTTGTTAAATCAGTTGACAATCCAGTTTTTAGCATTTCAGTTTTTATTTCACAAAAGTGACAGACAAATAGGTTGTGATCATGTAATCATTTTCTATGTAATCACTTATCGCATGAATATGTTGGAAGGTATTTTCCTATATTATTTCCTATAATTGTGCGTTGGAGTCTTCATCATCATCATCATCATCCAATGAATCACACGTCCAGGGACATGATTCTGCTCACCTCCCTATGCCAGGTCATCATCATCATCATCATCATCCAATGAATCACACGTCCAGGGACATGATTCTGCTCACCTCCCTATGCCAGGTCATCATCATCATCATCGTCATCCAATGAATCACACGTCCAGGGACATGATTCTGCTCACCTCCCTATGCCAGGTCATCATCATCATCATCATCGTCATCCAATGAATCACACGTCCAGGGACATGATTCTGCTCACCTCCCTATGCCAGGACTCCCTACTCGCTGCAATGTCCCAAGTGCATTTATCTTTAACAAAAGTCATCATCATCATCATCCAATGAATCACATGTTCAGGGACATGATTCTGCTCACCTCTCTATGCCAGGACTCCGTACTCGCTGCAATGCCCCAAGTGGATTTATTTCTAAGGATCAATGCTGAAGTGTTTAAATCTTTCTGTGCAAAATCTAAATATGTTAACATTTGTCCTCCTGCAGGTTTTTTAGCTGGTTGTATGGCTTGTTGAAGAGCTATCGTCACTGGAACATCATCAGGTAGTCTAAGCATATGCCCAATACATCTTAAACGGCGTCTTTTTGTTTCTCTTTTCCAAGGTCCTTCTTTTATTTTTTCATATAGATCTTTGTTTGAAATTTTCTTTGGCCATCTAATACCCAAAATGTTTCTGTAATTTCGCCTTTGAAACGTATCGATTTCAGCTTTATGATTTGCTTTTAATGTCCAGAGCTCAGAAATACAGTTTCAACTAAGGCTGAGAATATTCTAATTTTTGTTTCCAAAGAAATCTTCCTATTCTCAAAAACTTTTTGTGAGTTTTGAGTAAGCTGATAATGCCATTATCTTCCGTCTTGATATGTCGTCTTCTGTTGCCAGCAGACTACCGAGATACTTGCATCTAAAGTACTATAATTTTTTCCCAGTAGGCGGCGCTACAATGCAATATGACTATCAAATGGTTGACTTACAGCAGCAAGTTCAGCTTTACGTAAATGTGAATATCTAAGCAAATTGAATAAAACATAACCTGCATCTAAAAATATTTTTTCTGTTTGCTATAATAATGTTGCTTATTGTATTTTAGTACAAATTACGTTATTAAAGCACTATAATTTTTTCCCAGTAGGCGGCGCTACAATGCAATATGACTATCAAATGGTTGACTTACAGCAGCAAGTTCAGCTTTACGTAAATGTGAATATCTAAGCAAATTGAATAAAACATAACCTGCATCTAAAAATATTTTTTCTGTTTGCTATAATAATGTTGCTTATTGTATTTTAGTACAAATTACGTTATTAAAGCACTATAATTTTTTCCCAGTAGGCGGCGCTACAATGCAATATGACTATCAAATGGTTGACTGACAGCAGCAAGTTCAGCTTTACGTAAAAGTGAAAGTCTACGCAAAATGAATAAAAGATAACCTGCATATAAAGATATTTTTTCTGTTTGCTATAATAATGTTGCTTATTGTATTTTAGTGCAAATTACGTTATTAAAGCACTATAATTTTTACCCAGTAGGAGGCGCTACAATGCAATATGACTATCAAATGGCTGACTAACAGCAACAAGTTCAGCTTTACGTGAAAGTGAATGTCTAAGCAAAATGAATAAAAGATAACCTGCATATAAAGATACTTTTTCTGTTTGCTATAATAATGTTGCTTATTGTACTTAAAACAGAAGAAAGCAGAATTAAAAAATAAAATTCGCCTTGAAATAAATCCATAGCTTAAAAAGTTCATCTTGAAATTTTAAATCACTTAACATACTGTTTTACTGCATACATAGCTTGTGTTGGTTGTTGTTGTTGGCTTCCTTCTGTCTCGAAAGACAATGGATTGTGCGCCAAGAGAGTCAGTTATTAATAAAATTGATGGAGCTGCAGCCCCCCGTGTTGTTTCTGTCACTGAAGCAGTGACACTGAAGTGGCCTCTCCAGGGCGCACGCCTGGGCAAGATATATGGAGATCCTGAGTTGCCCAGACATCAGGAACCCCCTCTCTTCCTCCCTGGTGTAGTCCAAAGGAAAACAGAGCGATACGTTTGGCACCAGGTTGGCTGCAGGAGCTGCCAGAGTCAGTGAGCATGCTGCACTGGTCCGCCTTCGGGGCTCCACTCCTGATTTGGAAGGTTTACTCCTCTACACATGGCCGTTGGGTCGCTTGACCTCCTCTGCCCTCTAGCCGTTGGCTGCTTATGCAGCTCCTCCGCCTAGTGTCGAGATACAGTGTAGGCATCCCGCAAGCATTTTTATCGGTTATAGCGCCAATAGCTCGCTTTCACACCTAGCTCATTTAGTAAAACCAGTGTCGCCACGAGGAGGCAGAGCGTAGGAGTTTGTCTGGCAGAGGTGGTAGAGTTGCACAAGCCTCTTGGAGCCACTTTGTAGGTCACTGGGAGCTCATCCCCGAGTGGCCAGCTCCGGCAATACCAAGACCTTGTGTTGGTACTTTAGCAGTAACGCTGTATAAAACTTGTAAATTGAAACTCCCGCAACGACCGCTAGGTGCAGCCATTTTAATAGCAAGTCGTTCGTAACTAGTTTAGATAACATTTGCTTAAAGTTTGAAAAAATAATCAGAGCATTTATAGAACATACATCATTAATTAA
>JAQGDQ010000227.1:0-12500 GCA_030141605.1 Tubiluchus corallicola
TAGTCTTGTTTGCATAGTCTTAATTTGAATGTTTAGTTTTAATGATTATGTTTACCACAGGACTTATCGTGGGTACAAAACTCGGAAAAACTTCAACCAACAAAAAATGGAAAAGGATGAAGCAAAGAAGAAAGAACTAGCAGCTACTAAAATACAAGGGTAATCACAAATCAACTCAGAGCTAAGCTGAAACTCTCCTTTTTTCATTCTCTCTCTCTCTCTCTCTCTCTCTCTCTCTCTCTCCACTCTCTCTCTCTCTCTCTCTCTCTCTCGCCACTCTCTCTCTCTCTCTCTCTCTCTCTCTCTCTCTCCACTCTCTCTCTCTCCTTCTCTTTCCTCTTCTCTCTCTCTCCTTCTCTTTCCTTCTCTCTCTCTCTCCTCTTTCTCATTCACTCTGTGTCTCTCTCTCCCCCTTCTTTGTTCCCTCTCTGCCCTCTCTCTCTTTTCTTTCATTCCCTTACTTTTCAGCGTGATATCATTGCCACAAAACAAAAGTGACAGTCTCACTTTAAACTATGCTTTTGTAATTTCAGCGTTTACCAATTATACCAAATTACCAGTACCAGAAGTTTAATCAGTTAAAATATTGGACTAAATTCGACTCAGGGGGTCGAACTCGAAGATGGCGTGGCGGTCTTGATATCGCGCATCATGAAGATCCATTTTACTATCGTTGTGTAATTGATTACTTAACTACAAATGTTAATTTTAGTTACAAATGTTATGCTAATTAACTAAGTTGATGTTTGTAAACTAGTACCATATACCTGTTATAGCATGTCATTTAACTCTCATAAAATAAAATACACAAAAACTACACTGTACGGAGTTTATTATCAGCACTGCACCCGAGGAACACCTGTGTCAGAAATCAAAGCTGTAGTGACCTCTACACGCTTTTATACTGGTATTCCAGGTCAGCTGCTTCTCACACCACGTGTAGGCCCAAACAAGACGTCTGGACCTACAAGAAAGGGGTGAGTCGCTGCTGACGTGGAAGCAGGGCGTGTAGAAGGCTCTACACCTGACCCGACACAGGTGCCTCCGTAACAATATTATTACACACAAATACATACATTACAGTATAAGGCGATATGTACAGGTACTGCCCTCTATTTGTAGGAAAACGAAGCAAAATCGCTGAATCTTTCTTTCATTCTAGAACCTACAGAAAATACCTGTTGTCGCGAATTGAAAAAATAAAAGCAAAATTGGTGGACGGAACAGCAAAGCAGAGACTAAAAGAATACGAGAAACTGCTTCATGATCTGGATATGAAAAGAAATGCGGAAATAGAAAAAGAAAAACGAAGGTAAGTTGAAGTAACGTACAGATTTTCTATTTTATTGTTTGTTGTAAAAAAGACAAACAACGCGCTGCCAGTCTATAAAATTATTAAACATTAAAAATTAAGAAAGACATAAAGAATGATAATAGTTGGCAAAAAGCCTAAAGTTCAAAACTTGCACAGTTACAATCAAACAACTTTTAAGGCACCAGTCGCAAAGCTACACTTCACATATTATACAACGGCTCAATAGATAAGGCAGTGCTAACTTTTCCGCCTGTCATTTTGAGGCAGTTCGGCGCCACGCTTGGTCGATTTTAAAAATGAATAAAATCATCTCGGTCATTGCCACTTCAGACTGGTGAAGTTTTTGACGATTTTGATGATAACTTTTTACGTGTTTCAAAGACTATTCATTGATGCAAATGAAACAAAATGCATTAAAACAACTTAAAATAACAGCGTCATTTGTAAGTTCTGCCTTTGACCCCCTTACCACCAACTTTGCTTTATTATAAAGTATTACTGCATGGCTTCATTCCCTAAGTAGCTAATGACGTTAATTCTTACCTAACGGGTAGGAGACTGGCTTGGTTTAGCGGTTGGTTAGAGTCAACCAAAGGTACACCTCAAGGTTCGAATTTGGGACCGGTTATATTTAATTTATTGGTTAATGATCTTTTTCATGCCTTACCTTCAAATTCAGTAGTTAATTTTGTAGTAGATAGTACCGTCTACAGTTGTAAAATAGACAATAACTCTTTTTTATAAAACAGGTTTTGATTTTATCTTTGGCGGTAGCAATTAAGTGGATAAAACGCCTCAGACATTTACAGCAAGACAAAACTCAGAATTATAATGTTAGAAAGGCAGAAATGTACCACATAAATTTCATTGTATGGCCACTTGGAGGCATTTTTATTTATACAACATCAGAAAACTCACAGCTGCTCACAATATTTCAAAACGCATTTTTAAGGTTGAATATGATGACAGTGCTCGGTTGTTCTCCATAGGAAATGTGCGTTTAGTCTAATGACTAAATTTAATGGTAATACTAATGTAATTTGTCAAAGTTTACTTCACAGTGATGCAAAATTTACGTGGCATATCAGACGCCATTGGTGAAATTTAGTGTCAACTGTGTAATTATTGTATACATCTCCGTTTATTAACTTATTGTTTTAATGTGTGAGTGTTTTTGTTTCTTGTTGTAAATACGTAAATGTTTTATGCCATGAACCTTTGGTTTAAAATGAAAAATTAAATCAAAATCAAAATCAAATTGGATGTATTACGCTATAATGACAATAAATTGCTTGCTTACTTAATTAAACTTATAAAAGCACAAAAATCAGGGGGGATCAAAGGACACAAGAGGTAGATTGAAATAAAAGGTAGGAGTTATGTTTTCTGGCAGATCATTCAAAATTGACTTTGGCTCTACACAATTACTACGTATATTTGTTAAATAAACTGTCCTATTTCAGGGAACAAAAGCGACAAATCGTTTATGCATCAAACCTGGCTAAAGTCAAGGCTCACAAGGACACCATGAGGTAAATAATGTTCATACAGTCGACAATAGATACGTGTAAATTAAATAGGTATTTCATTTGTAGTTAAAATACTACAATTTTATGAAAATGTTAATTACATAGTTAAAAAATCATGTCAAGCCTTTCAACGGAGCTACTGCTGTTATCCACCAATGGTAAATTTTTACAAACATCCAAGCAGTTTATATGGGCAGAGCCTACAGTTTATTATGGAACATTATGCAGCCTACAGTATAGAACATTATGTAGCCTACAGTATAGAACATTATGCAGCATACAGTATAGAACATTATGCAGCCTACAGTATAAAACATTATGTAGCCTACAGTATAGAACATTATGCAGCATACTGTATAGAACATTATGCAGCCTACAGTATAGAACATTATGCAACATACAGTATAGAACATTATGCAGCATACTGTATAGAACATTATTCAGCATACTGTATAGAACATTATGCAGCCTACAGTATAGAACATTATGCAGCATAAAGTATGGAACATTATGCAGCCTACAGTATAGAACATTATGCAGCCTATAGTATAGACATTATGCACTAATTATGTATTTAACAAAAGACAAATAGGCAATGTTTAAGCAGACCTGCAATGCTGGTTACCATGGCAGATTTTAATAATTTCAGCATTGTGACCAGAGCTACAAATAACTGGGACTTATTAATAAAAGAAACGTTATCTATGTACCCCAATACGCCTTCTCTTAATGTATAAAGCAGTTCAATTCCTTTAAATTTATTTTCAAGCACTTAGCTATTTGTTACTGTACCAATTTCTTTTCTTCAGGTCTGTTTACCTATTTCGTTTTTGTAAACACGTAATTAGTGTATAATTTACTGTATCAATTTCTTATCTACTGCTCTGCTTATTCATTACCTATTTGGCTTCTTAACCCTTTCAGCCCCAAATTATTTTTTTAAGGTATTCTTTTCAGGTATTCAGGTATACACCATTTCAGGTATTCTTCGAACATATAATCTACATGCAGCACTTACATGTATTTGTTTTGGTCACAATAAATAACATAAACAGGCGTGCAAAGCAGTTGTAAGATTTAACTCCCAAATTTCGTTAATCATGTTTCTAGAACGGTTTGATCGTTGGAAATAAATATTATTTAAACTACTTCAATTTCTACGTTTGCACGTTTTTGTTAACCCTTTCAGTTCCAAATTATTTGTTTAATAAGAAAATTTTTTTGATTTAGTACTTTTGTTCAGTATGTCCATCTTGTTTACACATAATATTTATTTTTTCTACCTGTGCCCGTGTGCTAAATATAGCCTGTCTCCCACGGGATACATTGGGATTCAATGGTTGCTAAACATGATAAAAAGCAAATGCTGATAATTTTTTAAAGTATTTAAGACATATAGTATGCATGCTATGCTGATCTGTACAAAGTCGTCTCTAAAGTACCGTACCTTACACAGTTTTTTGTGTTATGTAGATTTTCTAGTTTGCCATTTTATCACTATTTTTAGTCTATTGTTATTGGCTTAAATCAAAATAACTATTAACAGATCAAATAACTCTCAGTTTTAAAATTTTATTAATTTCAAAGGCAGAGAAAACTCTCGTATCCCACGGGATACAACGGGTATGAAAGGGTTAAATACATAATTAGCGCATGTTCCGTACGTAGGCTCTGCCTATATAAACTGGTTGTATGTTTGTAAAATTCACTACTGTTGATGACAGCAGTAATTCTGTCGAAACGTTTGACATGATTTTTAACTATGTAAAATAAAAGTTTTAATAAATTTGTGGTGTTTTAGCTTAAACGTTTTTAAGTGCCTGTAAAGAAAAAGAATTAAATGATTACAAATTAATTAAAATTATTTTTGCAGTCAGTTTAAAAGAAAATATCCATATCCGTACACACAAGTTCACGACGAGGCAGCAATGGTTCTACAAAGATGCGTCCGGGGGTGGCAAGCTAGAAAATTCTTCGAAAAATTAAAACAAACGGTAAAAATAAATGTTATAGTATTAAAAAAATAAATACGGTGTTTACTTTAATACAACCAAAAAAGATTAATGAATGAGACTTGATATACACGGACTGTAGCATTACAAGTTTGTTGTTTGGCGTCTATACCTCTTCATGTAGAAATGCGCCCAAACAGTTTACTATTTGCCGACAAATTGCACAAAAAACAGGTGCTGTACCTCTCAGTTCAGATGTGTTAGTTTGTGACAAACACGTTCGACAGCTCATGTGTGAGCACAGCGGTAAATTTGAAATTTGAATTTTTATCTTAAAACTTGCCTAGTTTTTGTACAACATACTGAATATCTTACAGTAGCACTGTACTTCAATTTTCTCTTTCACAAACACGTGCAACACGCTCGTGGTATATTTTTGCTGTTGCTGACTATGTTAGTTTGTGAAGTCATCAATAGTTGGGTTCGCCCGCCGTTGTCTTCTATACTTCTTGATGTAGAAATGTACCCAAACAGTTTACTATTTGCCAACAAACGCGCGGATTTGACTAGTTTAGAGGAAAACCGAACCAAATCCTAAACTATAGGCTAACATAAACCAATATAACCTATAAAATATTAAAAAGGAACATACTGTTTTTTCAAGAATGATTTACGCGAAGGAATTATTACCACAAAATCGTAGTTTTGCATTCGCGCTGGTAGTTCTTCGTTGTTACATGCTTTTCACCATTCGTTAGTTAGATGTGTACTAGCGCCTGCATCTCGGAAACGTGTTGCAGGAAAGCAGGTGCTGTACCTCAAAGTTCAGAAGTGTTCATTTGTGACGTAGTACAAATGTTCAAGAGCTCATGCGTGGACGCAGCAATAAATTTGAAATATGAATTTTAAACTTAAAAATTGCCGAGGTTTTGTACATCATTATGAATGCTGTACAGTAGCACTTTCGCAAACACGTGCAACGCCCTCATGGAATGTTTGTCTGTTAAAAATAATGTTCATTTGTGATGTAATCACTAGTTGTGCTCGCCTGCCAATAATTAAAGCTTTAATCTATTATTTAATTATCAGAAACGTTTTGGCATTATCATAGGTGTTAAAATGTGTACTTTCTGTCGTGCTGCAAAGTGGGCTAAAAATCTTGAAAAATCATCCTGTTTTCCTTTCAAAAAATTATTGCTTTGTCTTCACCTTCCATTTAAGGTACTAAAGATCAGCACCCTTCTGCCGGGGAATCTCTGTGCTGAAGAGGAGGGGGAGTGGCGTAGAGTGTCGAAGATTTGTGACAGCGTACAAGACGAAATCGAAGAAATTCTAAATTTTGTTCACAAAGACATAGAAACAGACATTGATCGTAAAGAAGCAACAATGCAAGAGATTGTAAAATTTATAGAGAGAAAGACGGGTACTTTTGTTGTCTCTTACTTGCTAGCTGCCTTGCTTGGTTGTCTGTCTGTCTGTCTGTCTGTCTGTCTGTCTGTCTGTCTGTCTGTCTGTCTGTCTGTCTGTCTGTCTGTCTATCTGTCTGTCTGTCTGCGAGCCCTTTGCAATTGCATCCATCCACACATTTGTACGTCCATCTGTTTGTTTTCATTTGTTTACTTATTTACATATTTTTAATGGATAAAAAATGTGGTATTTACGTACAGTTTGGTAGTCAGCTTGCTTTTTCTCGCCATGATTATTCGTCTGTCTGTCTATTAATTCTATTCAGTCACTCGTTTGTTCGTATGTTATGTCGTTTTTCTTCTTTCTTTGTGTACTTTTCTTGAGCTTTCTCTTGTCTGTTCATGCAGTCGTTTGCCATTTTCGTTTATTGGTTCGTTCGTTAGTTTCTTCATTCGTTTACTTATGCACCATCTCACGATTGTTATTCCGTTCCGTCATTCATTTTCCTATTTACGGACAAATTAGTCCTTAAAGTTTTACAAGCGATTCTTTGGTCCACCGCTAGGAAGACTTTCATCTACATCTATTAACTGTTTGCATTATGACAATAAGCCTTTCCACAGTTTCGTTGTGCGCACGCGCAGTTGCTGCAGGTCAAAGGTTAATTGCATCACGGCAACCTTCGACTTAACAACAACCGTCACGTGACGTGTGTGTAAAGCAAAGCCGTTTACCGTGTCAGTTCAGTAACGTCAGGTGTTTTGTGTTGACTTTACGTAATTATCCATTGGTCTTTGCGTAGAGTGATTTACTAACAGGATCTTGCTTGGGAACAAGAAAAAATGAACTAGGTAAGGTTCTAGCTAGCTAGTTATACCTGTTACTATTGCAATAGCATGCGAAGCATTGTCACAAATGTGCTGTCTGGTACATTTAACCTTTGACCTTTTCACGATCATCATCAGTCGCTCGAAGGATGGAACTTTATCACATCAAAGCTACAAATACTAGATACAGATTAGCAAACATATGTACAATACGTACATGTAAACATATATACATTCAAGTTATCGCACATGTAGTTCCGTGCAAAGATCGGCAAAGCACATATCGAACCCTTGCTGAGCTCATCTTTTTAGCGGCAGTTGTTAACGTACATGTACTTTTTCAGAACAAGAGGAATCGTATGCAAAGCTATCTCGTGATGGCCTCCTCTCTGTCTCTCATCTAAAGTTCTACTTTGGCACGTTGAATTTACATCCTAGAAAGTTAGACCTTCAAGAAGCCGTGGCGGAGTGCTGTAAAGGTAAAAACGGGTAGAAAATGTTACAAGGATTTATCTATCACAAGGCTTCTCCTTATGACAAAAGATCAAGAGTTACTGCTGCTTTCAAAATGTTGTTGAATTGATTTTTGAGTGGAACTTCAACTTTTTTAGATTAATTCACAAAAACTCTTTAGAAGCTTAAGCTTTACCACACTGAAACGTTATAGTCGCACGCGAATATTTTAGATCAAATCAGGTTGTGGAGTTGGTTGGATTGGATTGGAATGGATTGGGTTAGATTAGATTAGCGTAGAATAGAGTAGAGAAGAGTAGAGTAGAGTAGTTTAGATTAGATTAGATTAAAATTATATTATATTTTATTGTACTGTGTTGTGTTGTACTGTACTGTACTGTACTCCTACTCGCTACTCTCTACTCTCTACTCTCTACTCTCTACTCTCTACTCTCTACTCTCTACTCTCTACTCTCTACTCTCTACTCTCTACTCTCTACTCTCTACTCTCTACTCTCTACTCTCTACTCTCTACTCTCTACTCTCTACTCTACACTACACTACACTACACTACACTACACTACAATACAATACAATACAATACAATACAATACAATACAATACAATACAATACAATACAATACAATACAATACAATACAATACAATACAATACAATACAATACAATACAATACAATACAATACAATACAATACAACACAGCACAATATAATATAATATAATTTTAATCCAATCGAAACTACTCTACTCTACTCCTTTCTGCTCTATTCCACTCTAATCTAATCTAACCCAATTCATTCCAACACATTACAATACAAATACAATATATTACATTACATTATATTATATTATATTAGACAAGACGAGATTAGATTAGATTACATTACATTAGATTGGATTAGTCTAGTCTGGCCTAGTTTATTCTATGCTTGTTTATTTAGCTTGAGATATCTAAAGATATCTTGAGAAAAAATATCTCCCACGCAGCACCACAATATTGCCACATTTTTTGCAAATGTTGAGACAATATGGAAATGTGGAGTTGCCAGAACATTGTACCAATATTTTTGACAATATTTTTCTATATTGCGACAATGCCGTGCCAATATTGGTAGGTATCACAATATGCAAAAGATATTGCCCCCCCCCCCCAGAACCGCAATAATTCTCACAAACGTGAGAAGATTAAATCAGTTGTTGTTTATCTTAGATGACACAGTCGAGGTATTAGACAAAGAAGATGTTATGAAGGTTACCTGGCTCTTGTATCCGCCAAAATTTGCAGGGGTACAGAGACAGAGAAAGTCAACATGGCTCAACCCCATCATTAACGGAGAAGAGGCATTACAGTATCTTGGTAAGGAAATGGGTTAACATTAATAGTGTGAGAAGAGGGCCCAAAATTTAGTATTTATAACAGTGTTGGAAGCTGAAATGAACAGCTGACAGAGAGGAGAGACACAAAGTACAAAGTGGAGAGAGAGACAGACAAACAGACACACAGACACACACACACACACACACACACACACACACACACACACACACACACACACACACACACACACACACACACACACACACACACACACAGAGAGAGAGAGAGAGAGAGAGAGAGAGAGAGAGAGAGAGAGAGAGAGAGAGAGAGAGAGAGAGAGAGAGAGAGAGAGAGAGAGAGAGAGAGAGAGAGAGACAGAGAGAGAGAGAGAGAGAGAGAGAGAGAGAGAGAGAGAGAGAGAGAGAGAGAGAGAGAGAGAGAGAGAGAGAGAGAGAAAGGAGAGAGAGAGAGAGACAGAGAGAGAGAGAGAGAGACTAAGAGAGCAAGAGAGAGAGAGAGAGAGAGAGAGAGAGAGAGAGAGAGAGAGAGAGAGAGAGAGAGAGAGAGAGAGAGAGAGAGAGAGAGAGAGAGAGAGAGAGGAGAGAAAGAGAATACAAAGAAAGAGAGAGACAAAGAAGCGAGAGATGAAACAAAGGGAGAAAAGGAGAGAGAGAAAGACGAAGAGAGAAGGGGAGGGGAGAGAGATAGGAAGAGAGAGAGAGAGAGAGAGAGAGAGAGAGAGAGAGAGAGAGAGAGGGGGAGAGAAGTGACAGACGAGACACAGACAGAGCGAGAAAGAGAAACGAATTCTTAAACAGTGTTTTAGACAAAAAATTCGGAAAACAGTCACATTCTTGTATTCTTGTTTTTTTCAGTTGCCATTGAAAGCAACAATGAAACAGATTTGAAGAAATGTTTAGCGCTTGTAGGAGCCGCATGAGTGGTTGAAAAAGTATAGATTTCTTAGATTACTTGCACGGAGAATATGAGTAGACTTTTCTTCGTGAGTCTTTAACGAATTTTGTTAAACTTGGTAAAACAAAGACAATAATACATGGCTTCACATGCGTTATCAAAAATAATACAAGACTTGGCTTCATGAAGCTGCTAAGCATAGGTACAAAGGTATGCTTGCATAGCAAAATTATTTCACCACTTTAAAATAATAATTAACGTAAAATGTAGCTTTAGTCCATACCACTAACGTTTCACAAATAATAATGAATTTGGTTTCACAAAAAATACTAACTTTGGATTCACAAAGCGTTGCTAAATAGCGCTTGGCTTCAACAGATCTTACAAAATTTGATTTTACAAATTTTAGTACATGTATATCTTGATAACTAATTCTCAGAAAAAAGAAATCTGCAAATAATTACAAAATTTGCTCCAATGTGTTGCTAAATTTATTCATTGATGATTACACATCCTAGCGCTAGATGGAGCCACCAGGGTGTGAAAATGCTCAGCATTCCGTGGCCTTATTAGAGAAGACGTTATTTTGACGTTTTTGCCATGTAAACGCAAGAGATTATAGATTGTAGTATATTTATTACTGACTTAGACATGCTTATGTCATAAATAAATTGATTTTATTGCTACTTTTATATCTTGTCCTGTTCTAGTTTTCATTTTATTTGTATATTTTTGCAACATGAGCACGACAAAGGTACAAAAATTGACATAGAGATCAAAGTGACGCACACTAAGATAAACTAAATTTACAAAAATTATTGTGCGCGACATGCGCTAAATACAAGTCCAACAGTCTTTTAGATGTAATTTATGATTCCTTATTGTCCAAAATGGGCAATCATCGCCTCATCCCAAAATCACTATGACATCGTAACATATTTGACTGACCGACTGACTGACTGACATATTATGTGCAACTCGATTTCGTTTTATCTGAAGCAAATAAAAACATTTTCTGCTAATCCAACGTCAAAAGGATAATTAACCGCTATAATGAATATATATAATAATGTTATGAAATATGAAGAAATCAAACTTACATCTTTGCCGCATCTTACTAACTTGCTAAGGAAAACTCGACTGACAAAATTTTGTTATAAAACGACACGACGTACTGAACAAGACTGACTTCTTTCCTATCCTGTCTGCAAAATGAGACCAATGGCCTATTTCCTGTCCTAGCTCACCTGTCTATCAACAGCCTAAATTTGCAAAAAAAACAAACACAAGGAGGCACCACGTGCTTATATCCAAAAAAATTATTGTAACTTCTAAACACTGGTTTTCGACGAGAGGCAATGTACAAGTTAAACTGTGAAAACGAACTTTCCATAACAACACTTATTGCTACTTGATCTGGTTGAACTGGTGATAAAATTTGCAAAGAAAAGGTCACCCAAAGTGAGAATTTGGTGCGTTTTAAACTAAAACTATTATAAGACAACTAATTCTTAATGGTAAGCCTTTTCACAGTTCCAGCGATTGATGATGAGCTTGAAAAGGTCAAAGGTCATGTGCACCAGGCAACGCATTTGTGTATACTTGACAACAGTTCGCTATTCTAATAGTAACAGTTTTAACATGTTTTAACAGCTAGCTAGAACCTTACGTACTTCATTTTTTCTTGTTCCCAAGCAAGATCCTGCTAGTAAATTACCCTACGCGCAGACTAATGCATAATTAAGTAGAGTGCATGTAAAATAACTAAAGTTACTGATCTGATGCGGCAAACGGCTTTGCTTTACGTACATGTCACACGAAGGTTGTAGTTAAGACGCGTTGCTGTGGCACACTTAACTTTTGACCTACAGCAACTGTGTGCGCGCACAACGAAACTGTGAAAAGACTTATTCTCTGACTGATATCAAAGTGTGGCAATATGGCGGATTAACTGCACCACCTGCCCTTAAATTGCAGTGTTCACTGGTAAAAAAGAAAATTACAGGCTGGTTTATGTGACTTCCTGAAAAATTTTATCCCACATCACACGGTGAGAGACGATGATTTGACGCTGATGATGGTAGTGTGAATGTAATGAAAAAACCGCCACAGAAAACAGCTATTAAAGAACAACAAAAGAGGTACCTAAAGTAGGTTTCAGAAAAATCGCCTTAAAAATATTATTACTTTACAGCAATTTTCTGCACATATCGTACTCGCATTGAAAGGAATTTTTATTTGTTTTCATTTTAAATCTCCCACAATACTATTCCGAAGTCGCCATTACATGACGTCATGCACCAAACGTAAATCAAGGGAAGAAAAGGCAATGTTAAATTATGACCCAAAAAACTTTCCATGCAAAATTATATTACTAAGCATTTCGCTTAGAATTATTTAAATAGAAATAATAATTTAAAATGTTTTTGCCAATTGGTAAAATGTCGCTGACTCACCCTCCAGGGGGCGCCACTCACTAACCAAAAACGTATTTTTAATCTTATTGACAAGATACAGTAATTTGAAATTTTACTTAGTTAGCAACATGTATGCTACGAATGCTGTGATTATTGTTTCAAACTTTACTCAGTGTTATCTAAACTTGTTTCAAACGACCTACCATCAAAATGGCTGTGCCTAACGGTCATCGCGGGAGTTTAAATTTGCAAGTTTTATACAGCCTTGCGGCCGATGCAAGCCATGCATACGAAAAGGTAGTATGTAAGTGGTATAAAATTTCGAAGTTCTACGTAAACGTAACGTGG
>JAQGDQ010000227.1:17500-35000 GCA_030141605.1 Tubiluchus corallicola
TGGGTTGGACCTCCAGGGGGATAAGGGGGGATATAGGTGGTATACACCATCCCGGTTTCTATGTTAGAAAGGTCGTGATTTAAAATGATATTCGCCGCATAGTCCAGACTTAAAAATAGTCTTAAAAATTATATTACGTTATAGCAATTTTATGCACATAACGTACTCGCATTGAAAGAATTTTTGTTTGTTTTCATTTTAAATCTCGTGCAATACTGTTCCGACCGCGCAATTACATGACGTCATATACGCACAACGTAAAACTGGGGAAGAAAAGAAAATGTTAAACTACGTTCAAAAAACTTTCCATGTAAAGTTATATTACTTTGCATTTCGCTTACATGCTTGAAAGACTTATACAATTAGAAATAATAATTTAAAATGTTTGTGTCAATTGGTAAAATCTCGCTGAGTCACCTCCAGGGTGCACCATTCACTTACCAAAAAAGACAAGATACAGTAATTTCAAATTTTACTTGGTTAGTAATGTGTGCGCTACGAATGCTCTGATTATTTTTTCAATGTTATCTTAATGTCACTTAATGTTAACTTCTTAATCTTAACTTCACTTACTGTTATCAAAACTTGTTTCAAACGACCTACCATCAAAATGGCTGCACGTAACGGTCATCGCGGAAGTTTAAATTTACACGTTTTATACAGCGTTGCTGCCGACGCAAGCCCTGCATGCAAAAAGGCAGTCGTATGTGGTGATATAAAATTTCATGATGAATTTTCTAAGCTTTATGTAAGTGGAAGGTTTTTCTTGTGCTTGAAATGAGTCAGTTGCGAGGCGTGTAAGCTTTTTGCATAAGGAATGCTAATAAATTCGCTCTACATATTTGCTGAGTATGCATTCGTTTCGCGAAGTCTAGAATAAAATGCAGAAACTTGTTATGGTAATTTTATTCTGAATGGCTGGTCAAATCCAGCATGGCAACACAATGCACAAGTTTAGAACCTAGCAGCTTGCATGAGAATAAGTCTCTCACTAAGCTAGGCTATAACAACACAATTACTGCGGCCTCCGAAGCGTAATTTGGCGAGTAAGAGAAGTCTCGACCACGCTTCCAACAGTTAATCAAGCAAGAACTGTGCCCGGATCAAACGCTAATCACAACACGAAGCGGTTTCCCGTCTGCAGCAGCACTGATCGACATTTCGGACGCCTGTCGGGTGACGATATTCCGGACAACCTAGATTTTAATGCTGATGATGGAACTCGCGAATTCCTACCCTATTTCAAGGCCTACTCTTCCTCAATCACAATCAATAATATTTTGTTACGGTGGTCGGTGCGGAGTCGAAGTGTGCTATAGGGTAATTAGACAACATATTATTGGATTTTTCTTATTCTGGCTCGCAATCGGTGGCGCTCTGGCGTCTGCGCAGTAGCCTCTGTTTGCTGAGCTGACGATTTCAGAATGCGAAGCGTCGTTCTGATAATGTAACTTTTGCAACGGCAAGCAGAACGAACTTGACGCCCAGTGACATCAGGCGCTTCTTGCAAGAACAGAATCGTTGTTACTGAGCTTAGTCATCATGATTTCTGCATAGCTTTCGTAAATTATTATCGTGTGTTGTTGTCAAGCACGTCTGTAGTGCGCAAGTTATACACTTCGTGATTCATAATCTTCCTGATAACATTTAGAGCTTTCGTACATTCAAAACTAAAGAATCTCTGCTGTGATACTCGATTAAAACATGTGATCACAAAGTGGTAGCAGGACGATATACAACTATAAAAATACTTCCAGGTTGGACTCTCTAGGTAAGTTTATTCTATTAATTGAAGTAGATATAGCACAGTTTCTTTGACCTACCAATTATGAATGCTAAGGAACAAAGATAAGTTATTTATATTACATAATAGGCCTAAGTGTGTCTACATGTTAACGTTTTCTTAAGATAAATGCAAATTTATAAAAATGAAGCAGGCCTAGTTTGACCAGGCGGTTTGGCTAGTGGTAAGGCGTTCTCTTTCCGTCTGCGAGGTCGTGAGTTCGATACAGCGACCGGGTCATACCAAAGACTTTAAAATGGTACCTGCTGTTGCCCTGCCTGACGCGTGGTATTTAGGGTAAAAGTGGGGTAACAATAGTGTCTGTTATGTAGTTGTAGGTTGTTGTTTATAGTCAGCCCAAAAGTTCTTCGCAGCTTATGTTTATTGTCCGTTGCTCCAATTTACATTTTAAAAGCTCAGATGAAGCTTTGTCTTGTCTCCAGCGTTTCCGAAATGCAAGCGCTAGTGCCTGTCTAGCTAACGAATGAGGAAATGCATGTAACAGGAAAGAACTAGTGGCGCGAACGTAAAATTGTGTTTGTGTGGTAATAATTCTTTCACGCAAATCATTGTTGAAAAAATAGTATGTTTCCTTTCAACATTTTATATAGCAGATTGTTTTGACCTGCAGTTCACGATTGGGTCCGGTTTTGCTTTAAATGAAAACCGGATAATTTTTTCATATACTACCCACTTTGATGACATCACAACTGAACATAAATAACAACAGCACAAACATTCCACGAGCGTGTTGCACGTGTTTGGAAAATCGAAAACAGAAGAACAGTGATACTCATGTATTCAGTGTAATCTAGAAATTGGACAATGTTTAAAATTCAAATTTCAGGTTTTTGCTATGCTCACGCATGAACTCTCGAACGTGTGTACTATACGTCACAACTGAACACCTTTAAACTGAGAGGTGCAACACCTGTTTTATGTGCAAACCGTTTCCGAGACTCAGGCTCTAGTGACCGTCTAACTAGCGAATGACGAAATGCGTGTAACAGCGATGAACTAGCCGCGCGTTTGTGAAGTTTTCTTTTACATTTAAGGCGCTGGTTATGTAATAATACAAATGTAGTACATTGTTAAATTGGTCATTGGTTCTCTACATTTAGAGATTCACACTTCCTTAGGTATGTCATTACTTTTAAATCAAAAAATTATCATCGTCCTGAAAATTGAATTAAAATGAAAAAATGAATGAACGAACGAACGAACGAGCGAATGATTGAGTGAGTGAATGAACGAACGAACGAACGAACGAATGAATGAATGAATGAATGAATGAATGAATGAATGAATGAATGAATGAATGAATGAATGAATGAATGAATGAATGAATGATTGAATGAATGAATGAATGAATGAACGAACGAACGAAGGAACGAACGAACGAACGAACGAACGAACGAACGAACGAACGAACGAACGAACGAACAAACGAACGAACGAACGAGTGAATGAATAAATAAGTGAATGAGTGAATGAATGGATGGATGGATGGATGGATGGATGGATGGATGGATGGATGGATGGATGGATGGACGGACGGATGAACGAATTGAATGAATGAATGAATGAATGAATGAATGAATGAATGAATGAATGAATGAATGAATGAATGAATGAATGAATGAATGAATGAATGAATGAATGAATGAATGGATGAATGAATGAATGAATGAATGAATGAATGAATGAATGAATGAATGAATGAATGAATGAATGAATGAATGAATGAATGAATGAATGAATGAACGAATGAATGAATAAACGACAGTTTTATTTAATGAAGACTGTCCACATAAACGCAATACTCCTTGTAGAAGAACCTTCAGAAATTAAAATAATTACCAAATAACGTAAAAAATCACAAGCAGGGAAAAGCAAAAAAGCAAAAATAACAGTTTAAGGCAATAAAAACGAATACAAACAGTAAAAAAATAGGTAAATGTGTCAGTTTACTGTTTATAATAGTCAATAATATTCTGCACATTCTGCCTGAGTTCAACCCATTTAGTCCAAGATAGAATTATAATTGATTGGACATAACCTACTGGTTATGGAATTCTAAATATGCAAGTTGATTGTATGAAAGGTGGCTTAATGAACCATGTATAACAAAGTGCTGGAGAGAATAACCTTATTTAGACTTCACATTTCAAAGCGTATCTTCATATTAAACACGTTTTCGGTATTCTACTGCCGACAATAACGGCTCTCAGGCTTCTCTGCCCACCCACCTCCCTTTCATTTCCACTCTTAATGGCAGTAAATGAAAGGCAGAGCTACTGACTTCCAGTCGCGCTTTTAGCAGAGAGACACAAGTTTCGAAATCCAGCGTGTAGTAAATGCGGAACAGTATTGATTCAAGCGAAGAGCTACAGTGCACTACCTATATCTGAAGTGCTTTTCATACGTAAGCATGCTGCCTATTGATCAAGCTTCAACCAGAACAATTTTTGTTAGTCGACACGGCTAAATTATCAATCAAATTAAAAAAAAAATCCGTCCGAGTCGTTTACTCATCTGCTCGCCCGTGAGCGCTTATTTTGATGACGTCACGACGCGTAAGTTTCTGCTGTGCTTCGGCTTCTGCGGCTGATTATGGATTCCCGATCCTGTTTATGGTTTAACAATAGACAGTACATTTACGTTACGTGGCCCTGAGGCAACATTTACTGAGTACATTTTTGCATGCTCATTTGCTGGTCAGCGCTGCATTGTATTCAATACGCAGGGCCACACAGCTTAGTTACCAATATATTCATGTACAACAGTAAAACATGGGGTTTAAAGGACAAGAAAAGGGGGTACCTGAAGTAGGTTTCAGAAAAATCACCTTCAATCAATCAATTTATTTCACTCCAGCAAGACTTATGCAATACATCAACATACAATATTATTGAAACAGCATAGGTAAAAAAGCGTTGATGAAGTCAAATTAACCAAACAAAAGAGTTGCTGTATGACACCTTGAAAGCTTGGCTTGTCAGGGTGGTAGAAATGAGTGAATGAAAGAATGGTTTGGGTCAGAAAAAATGATGGAATGGAAAAAATAGTAAGATTAGGGATAGGTAGAAGAAAAAGAGGAGAAGAAACGATCACTTGCCTTAAAAATTATACTACTTTACAGCAATTTTATGCACATATCGTTTTCGCGTTGAAAGGAATTTTTGTTTGTTTTCATTTTAAATCTCCCGCTATACTGTCTCGTCAGCGCCATTACATGACGTCACGTACGCACAGCGTAAATCAGGGGAAGAAAAGGCAATGTTAAATTATGTCCCAAAAAACTTTCCACGCAAATCTACATTACTTAGCATTTCACTTACCTGCTGAAACGACTTATGTAACTAGAAATAATAATTTAAGATGTTTTCACCAATTGGTAAAATGTCACTATCGATAAACGTTTTTTTAATAATATCGACAATATTCAGTAATTTAAAATTCTACTTAATTAGCAATATGTATGCTCCGAATGCTTGATTATTTTTTCTAACTTCACTTAATGTTATCTAAACTTGTTTCAAACGACCTACCATTAAAATGGCTGCGCCTAACGGTCATCGCGGGAGTTTAAATTTACACGTTTTAGACAGGGTTACGGTCGATGCAAGCCCTGCATACGAAAGGCAGTATGCAAGAACGTCATTCCTGTAAGAACGCCCTGCAGAAAAAATGCCCTTTGGGAATTAGCAGCCCGCGGTTGGGAGGTTTGTAGCTCTTTGAAAAGAGAAGAAAGAAGTGCCTCTACCAAGATAAAGGGTTACGAGTTTGTTTGGGGAAGCATTTCTTTTCTGAATGATAAAGTTCTTGTATAACACAAACTTGTAAGACATAATTATAAAATGCTACAAAAGTATAAGCAGCCCACACTGTCAAGATACACGAGAGGACTAGCCTCTTTTGTCAAATTTGCCTGCTGCGTGGTATTTTAGGGTAAAGTGGGCTAATAATAGTCTCTGTTATGTAGTTGTAGGTGTCCCAAAATATTATTACCCATATTATTATTATTATTGTTGTTGTTGTCGTTGTCGTTGTCGTTGTCGTTGTCGTTATCATTATTATTATTATTATTATTATTATTATTATTATTTGGTTTGCATAGACACATAGTTTCAGTTTCATTCTTGCAGTAGAACTAATTACCTATAACAGTACTTTATATTGTCCGGTGCACCAATTTACATTTTAAAGGCCCAGATGAAATTTCTGTTGTCAAATTTGTCACAAATCTTAATACAATTTTGCGCATTTAAATCAGCAACTATCATAATTAATTAATGATATCGTTAGTTGCCAGGTAATTTTGTGAAAATATTTATACCATAAGTACCGCCCCTACTGTCGTGTGTACAGGTGGCGCTGTTGGATTGTGAGCTACAAAGAGGAAATCTTAGGCCTGCTCTGTCATGCTTGGCTTGTAACTAGGTGGTAGAGCACGAGAGCATTAATCCCAGGTCTCGAGTTCAAATCCCGACTAGTTTACGATTTTTTAGTGTCTCCTCTCCCTCACTCTCGTTCTAGTCGCTGCCTATAGCTTTGCCCTGCGTGGCAAAGATTTCTATTACGCGAACGAGAACGGCACGGCGAAATGAACAGCTGTATAGAGTTATTCGGAACGATTGACCCCAAAACGAGATGTTGATTCAGTCACTATTGTTCCAACTGTATCGCAACTTGGTATTTGTTTCCACTGTTTGTATTTACAACTAGCAAAGCAGCTTTGTTTAATCATTATTACTAGACTACAAACACAGTAGTGTCAATAAGGTCAACGTTCTTCACGCAGAGGGCGCTGTTTGTGTATCGTGCACTGACCGATGTCTACATGGGTTGAGGAAGTAGAAGCAGGGCTTATTTCAGCCTAAGCGAGCCCCGGGGAAGTGGGGCGTGTGAGGCCCCCTCGGGGGAGGGGGGTTGGCGGGCGCCCAGAAAATTTTTGAACTGAGAACGCAGGAGAAGCATTTTCGAAGAGAAAATATGGAGTTATACAGTTGTTAAAGGAAAGAACAATTGAAAGAAAAACTGCTTTATTCTCAAGACCAGTCCTTAATACTTGTCAAACAGTCAAATCAAAAACAACAAGAAAAATGTTACCTCGGGGCGAGGCCCCCCTGGAGGGTAAGGCCCCGGGCAAGTATCCCCACTCCCCCCCCTGAAATAGGCCCTGAGTAGAAGATAAAAAAGTGTCCAGGACTCGAAGATGTAAGTTTCAGTTCCAGTTTGACTCACCAGGGTGCGCTACATTATCTTGTTTACTTTGCAACTAAAGTTCTTATGGAAACAAACTCAGTACAAAACGATTATTTGGTTGTTTTTAAGGAAGATAGGTGCTTGTCAAGGCTGAAAAACTTGAAAAAGAAACAAAAAAGTGAAAAAACTAATTAAACAGGAATAGAGCTACTTGAAGTTAAAGCTCCCTCAAGGGAATTGATGAGGTTTAAATTTCCCTGGAGTATAATATATGACCGGCGTTCGGAAAGTAAACCGTCGGGTAATTAGCTAAGTGCCTTGCGTTTCGAACCTGGACAAATGCAGGGAGAATTGTTTGCAGAATTTTTACTAAAGTGAGATACTGTAGATACTTTTTCGGGAAGAGGCGGAATGAGAGAGAGAGAGAGAGAGAGAGAGATACAGAGAGAGAGAGAGAGAGACAGAGAGAGAGAGACAGAGAGAGAGAGAGAGAGAGAGAGAGAGAGAGAGAGAGAGAGACAGACAGACAGACAGACAGACAGACAGACAGAGAGAGAGAGAGAGAGAGAGAGAGAGAGAGAGAGAAGACAGAGAAATGAAGAGAGAGAGAGAGAGGAGGGGAGAGAGAGAAATGAAGAGAGACAGAGTGAGGGGGAGAAGGGAGAAAGAAAGAGAGAGAAATGAAGAGAGAGAAAGAGAGGGAGAGGAGGGAGAGAGAAAGAGAGAGAGAGAAGGAGAGAGAGAGAGGAAAAGAGAGAGAAATGAAGAAAGAGAGAGACAGAGAAAGAGAGAGAAATTGAGATTTGATTAGATCTTTGATTTAATTCTTTATTTCAAACATAAGTTCATATTATAATTTACATATATACGACATACAACATCATAAAAACAAAAAAACCAATACAAACAAATCACACACAAAAACTTAGATAAACATGAAAATTACAATATTCAGGGAGAGAGAGAGAGAGGGGGGAGAGAGGGAGGAAGAGAGAGGGAGACAGGGGAAAAGGAGAGAGAGAGCAAAGAGAGACAAAGAGAGCAAAGGAAAGGAAACGAGGAGAAAGAGAGACAGAAAGAAAGGGAAGGGTGGAGAGAGACCAAACAGATAGACAGAGAAATAACGAAAGAGAGAGAAGGCTCGTGTCACACATTGAGAAAGGCGTACGGAGGAAGCCATAATCCAGAGAGAGAAGGCCGTGTCACACATTGGAAGCCATAATCCACAGCCCTTAAGTCATAAGGCGTCTTCCATCTCCCATAAGGCGTTTGACGTAATCCGCCTGTATGCTTCTTGCTCTGCATAAGTAGCAAGGCGTTTTGCCATAATCCGTTTTTGGCGGGATATGTGAATCAATAATTTATTAGTGTAATTTATTCGTTAACTTCATTCAGAACGAGAATTCTGAATCGGGTTGCTTTTTTACATAGCGCGGCGTATTAAAAAAATAAGCAAGAACAAACAATCTGGGCTAGAATTTCTTAACCTGGGGTACGAAACAGCTAAGCCAGGTGTACGCGAAACTTGTGTGGCGTTACACCTCAGAAAGTTCTTGTTTGCCGTACAGGGTGCCGTACAGGGTGCACGTACAGGTACCGTACAGGGTGCACGTACAGGGTGCCGTACAGGGTGCACGCACACGTACCGTACAGGGTGCACGTACAGGTACCGTACAGGGTGCACGTACGGAATACGAAACTTATGGGAGTAACAGTCTCGTGGTGGGAGGAAAGAGTGTGCTACAAGATTTAAATCCTTAAACTTTTTAAAAGGTCTTTGCTTTTGCAACACAACAGCGTTTTTCGGGTTTCACTGAGCACTGCCTGGCATTATAACGGGGTTAATTTATTATGTAAAATGGACGTTTGGCACAACAAATGCGTTGACAGATGGCTGTAGCCGAGTTTGGCGGTTTGTGGCGGATGACGGTGGGCGAGTTTGGCGGTTTTTGGCGGATGACGGTGGGCGATTTTTGGCGGTTTTGAGAAAAGCAGCCTCAACGAGGCGGCCATTGAAGCTACTTCACAGTTCGACTGCAAGTTCAACTTCTGAATTGACATCAGATCGTCTTTTTTTCTTGCACTTTGTTCTTGAATTTGGTGTTTCGTTTATCGGTTTTGCTTGTACAGTTAAATCATAGTAGTAAAAAATGTTAATATATGTATATATATATGTAATCTTGTGTATATAATGTATACATAATGTAAATATATATATATATATATATATATATATATATATATATATATAATCTTTATTTGCCATTAAAAAATCGATATTCATAACTATAAAAGCATATAACAACATCGCAGCATGAGAATAAAAATTCACAAAACTGTTAAAGGCAAATGCGTCCAGTGCAAACTAGACACTATTGTGCCATTTAAAATGAAAACAAACAAAGAATCCTTTCAACGCGAGTACGATATACGCAAAAAATGCTGTAAAGAAATATAATTTCTTTTCTGCAACCTACTTTAGGTACCATTTTCTTGTCATTTGAGACTTGTACAAAACCATCAAATATACCAATAAAATGTATTGTTTCAATATGCATTAGCACCTTAGTACAGTAGACTGAAACCATACACATCCAGAACAGAATGGCTGGGTTTTCAAACAGGTATATTAATTGCAAATTTTATTCGTGTACAGAATAACAGATTTGCTTAAAAATATTTCATTATGTAAATTACGATAATCTGCGCCTATCTAATTGATTTTTAGTAAAACGTTGTATTTAAAGAATTGTTTTTACTGCTTATAAACTCATTCTGTCATGTATAAATCCTCTGTTATGATATCATTATCGCGTTAGCGCTGACCAAGAACGCCTTATGACAAATGAAATTAATGGCAAAAGTCATTTTGCAATAAGGCGCCTTATGAACCGCTGAAAACGGCTTATGAGGAACCTACCGCAGATGATGGCTGACTGCTTACGGTAGGCGTAAGACTGCAAATGGATTACCTGTATAAACAAGGACCATTGGTTTGCATGTGTTCATTTTTACGATGCCACTTTTTCTCCTCATGGCTTGTGCCTTACGGATTATGTCCAGCTCTGTCGGACACGGGCATAAAAGAGACTGAAAAAGAGAGAGAGGGGGTGAGAGAGATAGAGAGAGTGTGAGAGAGAGAGAGTGAGAGAGAGAGAGAGAGAGAGAGACAGAGAGACAGAGAGAGAGAAAGAGAGAAAGAGAGAGAGAGAGAGAGGGGGGAGAGAGAGAGAGACCAAAAGAGATAGATAGCAAGAAAGAGAACGAATGAAAGGAAAAGAGAGAGATGGAGAGAGAGAAATAAAGAGAGAGAGAGAGAGAGAGAGAGAGAGAGAGAGAGAGAGAGAGGCATGATAGAAAGAGGCCAAAACACATAAGCGGTGGAAGAACAAAAGAGACAGAAAAAGAGAAAAATAAATAAATAAATATATATATAAATAAAAAATATATATGTAAGAGAGAGAGAGAGAGAGAGAGAGAGAGAGAGAGAGAGAGAGAGAGAGCTGTGTGTGTGTGTGTGTGTGTGTGTGTGAGTGTGTGTGTGTGTGTGTGTGTGTGTGTGTGTGTGTGTGTGTGTGTGTGTGTGTGTGTGTGTGTGTGTGTGTGTGTGTGTGTGTGTGTGTGTGTGAGTGTGTGAGTGCGTGCGTGCGTACGTGCGTGTGAGAGAGTGAGGGAGAAAGTGAACGATACCGCGAAGAAATTGCGAAGTAAAGAAGAAAAATGCAGCATAATGTCGCCTTCGCCAAACAGTCATACATAAACATAAAAAGAAAACTCGTGAAGCCATGCTTTACGCCACGAAGCCAGTCATATACGATGCAGTAATTATCTAGCGCATGCCCAAATATGCACAGTGCGCCACATTTGAGCCAATTTATCGTAGATGTCACGTTTATCGTACACGTCCCTGTGGCTTTTGTTAGGCTTGATATAAACGAGCATCGTAAATCAAACTATTCGTTTAATCGCCTAGTTTCTATCAGAGTAATCGCTGCAGTATGGCCTGGCAAAATCCAATGCAGGATAGGCGCTAATTTAAAATTGTGGTAATTGAGTGATGTAACGATGCGGGAATAGATGAAAACTAACGAGAACTAGGCAGAGAAGAAGAAGAAGGAGGAAGAAAAGAAGAAGAAGAAGGACAAGAAGAAGAAACGGAATAAAAACAACTTTAAAAACAAAAAGAGGAGGAAATAATTGTCCAGCAATTCCTGTAGTAACAGTGCAGGAGTAAGATGAAAACTAACGAGAACTAAGCAGAGAAGAAGAAGAAGGGGAAGAAGCAGAAGAAGAAAGAACGGAATGAAAGCAACTTTAAAAACAAGAAAGACGAGGAAAGAATTCTCGAGCAATTCCTGAAGTAACGATGCGGGAATAGATGAAAACTAACGAGAAGTAGGCAGGAAAGAAGAAGAAGAAGAAGCAGAAGAAGAAAGAACGGAATGAAAACAACTTTAAAAACAAGAAAGACGAGGAAAGAATTGTCGAGCAATTCCTGAAGTAACGATGCGGGAATAGATGAAAACTAAGGAGAAGTAGGAAGCGAAGAAGAAGAAGAAGAAGAAGAAGAAGAAGAAGAAGAAGAAGAAGAAGGGGAGGAAGAAGAAGAAACGAAATGAAAACAGTTTTAAAGACAAGAAGGAGGCGGAAAGCGCTGTCGAGTAAATAGATTGCTGACGTAAAGATTCGTGATTAGGATGAAAACTAACGAGAAATAGGCTGCGAAGAAGAAGGAAGAAAAGAAGAAGAAGAAGAAGAAGAAGAAGAAAGAACGGAATAAAAACAACTTTAGAAGCAAGAAAGAGGCGGAAAGATTTGTCGAGCAATTCCTAACAGATCATAACAGTTTTATAACTTCCTTATTGATTTTTTGAACAACTTGACATACAGCATAAATAATGGAAAATCGATAACTAGATGTGTAGACAGATTGACGTCAGCATGAAGTCACATCCTCTCAATCTCAAATATTACGGTTTCACCAAATTCTACATATGCAATGTGCCATTAAGCAAATTACACAGTAACGTTTATTGTGAGTCGCACACTGTAAAAATCTGTCTGCAGCAAAATTGTCTGACGCAAATTGACGCAGACAAAATTTTCCTGTTCACTATAGATTTTGTATGAACTATGAAGCAATCTGTGTCAGCCATAGTAATACGTCAAACCTACGTCGGACACGTGACAAGATCACTGACACGCTAAATCATTGCTGAATATAAGAGATGATAGCAATAACACTCCCTTTGGGTCATAGTCCAGGAATAACACGTTAAAACAAAACCTGACAAAATCTTAAAGTGTAGGTCAAAACAATGTATTCTTTAAAATACTGAAAGGAAACATACTGTTTTTTTAAAAATTATTTACGTGAAAGAATTATTACTACAAAAACACAAGTTCGCGTTCGGGATACTAGTTCTCGGCTGTAACATGCATTTCGCCAGTCGCTAGTTAGACGAGCACTAGTTGCCTGCATTTCGGAATCGCGTTGAACATAAAAACAGGTGCTGTACCTCTGAGTTCAGAGGTGTTCGTTTCAATCGTGTGTGTCACTTTGTGACGTATTGCACACATTCGATAGCTCATGTGTGGTATAGCTGTAAATTTGAAATTTCATTTTAAACTTAAAATTTTTCCGAGTTTTTGTATATCACATTTAATATTGTACACTAGCATCGCACTTTCGCATTTGCAAACATGCGCCACACGCTCATTGAATGTTTTTGCTGTTGAAAATTGTGTTGGTTTGTGATGTCATCAATAGTCGGGCTCACCCGCCGTTAATTAACATTTTAATTTTTGTTTAATTATCAGAAACGCTTTTACAGTACTATTGGTATTAAACTGTATACTTTTTACTGTACTTGAAAATGGGGTAGGTTACATCACATATTATCTTATTTTAAGTAATTCAAAACTTATTTCCAATGTGGCCCTGATTATTATTGCCCGCATGTTGCTTCGACAAAGTTCAAAAACCAGCGGTACCGTTTTTAACTCTTTGGTTTGACTCGGTCGGGAGTTGAACCCCCTACCTCCTGGTGGGAGGGGTACACGCTAACTTTGAGCTATACCATCCGGTACAACGTGGCACCCGTTAAACTGTCTTCCTCTGAGGCTGCCATTTCCCTGAGGTGCTTATGAATCACATTATGTATGCCGATGATGTAATACTCATTACTGCCATTTCTCTGAGGTGCTTATGAATCACCTTATGTATACCGATGATGTAATACTCATTACCCCATCTGTACCTGTGCTGCAACGTTTTGCTGCTGACTATAACATTATGTTCAATGCATCTAAAAGCAACTGTGTGTATTTTACCACGTTCGTTCAACGGACTTGTACTTAGTGAGCCGTTTTTAAATGCTTCCTGTAAGAAGAAAAATATCTGAGCCTTACAATCGGCTAGAATTTATTTGACAATACAAAACGTAAACTAGCTTGTTTTGTGTGAAAATAAACTCTTTAATTAGAAAATCTGGTTCATATTCTATTTATGTTAAATGTATTTCTCAAGAACTATTGTACTAATGTATATTGCAACGCGTTATAGGCTAATTACAACGTCTTCTTCTCAATAGACTAACACTTGCTTATAGTAACGGAATTAGAAAATTCATTAAAGGAAAACATGCTGATTTTTCATATCCTTAAGTCGGTAAAAAGTACACATTTTTACACCTATAATATTGTTCCTCGTTGTTCTGTATTGTTGTTCATTGTTATACATTTTTACACCTATAATATTGTTCCTCGTTGTTCTGTATTGTTGTTCATTGTTCCTGCTGACTCTGGTAAAACGTTATGTATAACTGTATAGGTTAGAAGTCTCAAGCATTCCTACTTTAAGCCCAATTATGTATACCATGTTAAACTATGTTCGTTTGTGATGTCATCAATAGTTGGGTAGGCCCGCCGTTAATTAAATCCTATACTGGTTAATTAATGGTATACTTTAAGCCCAATTAATACATAATTCATAGATAATACATAATTCATAATAATACATACATAATACACCATTAAACAGTAATGGCTACCAACGGATAACAACACGTTTCATGAATTTTTATGAACTTTATTTATACGTTTTACAAATCTCGAAGGAAAAAAAATCAACGAAATGTTTCAAACAAGATTTTCAGTAAAACTTTACTGAAAGCAAAAGCCTTCAGTTTTACAAAATTTGATGACTTCTTACAGGTTTTCTTCTGGAAAACCGATTTTCTGTAAAGGTTAAAGCGACTGGATATCGCATTCTCTGTAGCTGCAGATTTAGATTAGTTACTTGAGCTGTTTGCACGATTTTGCTTTTAGTCTGTCCAAAGAAATTCACAATTAGATTGAAGCCGCCAGTTGGGAAAAGGTTTGGACTTTCAATAGAAGTGGTCTCTGAGCTGCGCGTCACACAACGTTTACTTAGACGTCTTTTCAAACTGTAGAAAGCATCATCATCATCATCATCTCCGTCGTCAACATCATCATCATCACCGTTTTCAACATCATCATTATCATCATCATCACCGTCTTCAACGTCATCATTATCATCATCATCATTGTCTTCAACATCATCATTATCATCATCATCATCATCATCATCATCACCATCATCAACATCATCATCACCATCATCATGATCATTATCATTATCATCATCATCATCATCATATTCATCATCTCATAGCTGCTACTACTACTACTGCTGCTGCTGCTGCTGCTGCTGCTGCTGTTGCTGCTGCTGCTGTTGCTACTACTGCTACTACTGCTACTACTACTACTACTACTACTACTACTACTACTACTACTACTACTACTACTACTACTACTACTACTATTACTACTGCTACTACTACTACTACTACTACTATTACTACTACTACTATTACTACTACCGCTACTACTACTACTACTACTACTACTACTACTACTACTACTACTACTACTACTACTACTACTACTACTACTACTACTACTACTACTACTACTACTACTACTACTACTACTATTACTACTGCTACTACTACTACTACTACTACTACTACAGCTGCTGCTGCTACTACTACTATTGTGAATCAAGCAAGCAGACGTATAAGGCATGCAATCGCAAGTTACGTCATCTGGTTACATTTGCATTGTACCATGTAACGAGGCGGCATAATTTAACTGTAACCTCAAGGATGTCTTGTGTGGTTTCCGGCAGTAGAGGCGTTTTAAACAGGATATTTGATTTTTATGGATTTTCCTAAGAGCCGTCAACGCGTTTGCACTCAGTGCGTTGACCTCAACTCGCTTTTGTTCAGTTGAATTTGTCTCAGCGCAGCTTTCAGCGAAGCTTTTTTGTCAATCGATAACAATAAGTCAACTGCCAACCAGGGAAATGGACGAAGGCAATTTGTCACTGGCTCAACTTGCGATGAATGTGGCAATAATACTCGATAAATGAGTTGGAGTTGGTTAAGCTACTCAACTGTCTGCAAAAAATATTTCAAGTAAATTCAATGTTATAACTTGGCTTCTGTTCCACGGCAAATCAAATCAGAGGTCTGTGATCTAAGGCATTCTCCACAAAACGTACATTTTGTGTCCAAAAACAAGCTAAATAATTGAAAAAAGATTGTGTGCTGCAAGGAGGAAATCTCGGTCCTAATCTGTTATGTTGAAATAGGAGCTTAGCTGGCAGCGCATGGGAGTACTCGGTCTCGTGTTCAAGTACCGAATAGTCCACAATTTTTCAGTGTCTTCTTGCTTTCTCCATCTCGTTAACCGCAATAGTTAATAATTGTTAAAAATGAACCACAATGGTTTACAAACACTCTGGTAATCATAGTGATAATCTAACTAATTAACGACAATTATAAAAATTGCTCAAAGTTTCTATCTTGGCGAGGTATTTATACATTTTTTGAAATTGGATTTGTCAATGATGTTGCCTGTCCTAATGTTCATCCGTATCCGGATGGTGAACTCAAATCAAAATGTATTTAACTCCTGTTATTGACTAATTGCATTATTAACCCAAAGTGTTTTTATCATTTCATATAAATTTTGACCTGTAATTCGCATAAAATCTAAATGCTATTTTTAGTTTAATCAAGATTGACCTTATTTTGTTGCCCAGTACATGCATTTTCTTTACTCTGGATTACTTAATTATATAGCAAATGTCATAATTTTAAAATTACTTATTGTTTCCTAAATTAAACTGATAACATTAATGTCCACCAGTGTCTAAAATCTTTTTATCTATATTCGGTAAAGGATAGCAGACTAGGTGACTTTATAGTCTTTTCACTATCCTTCCTCTAGTTCTAGATCATTCTATACATTTTAACCATTTTCAAAACTTATTAGCGATTCTTTTATTAATCATGTTTTATTGTAGTATTATAAATAGATAAATAAATTAAAATTGAATTGAAATTTACATTTGTGGTTCCCGAAACTCAGTAACTGGGAACCAGGTTCTAAGCCCGGCTTATTGCCCACCTTGTCACGTGAAGTGAAACAATGACAGTGCTGTACTTAAATTGGTACTAATTGTTTATTCTTTTAAAAAACCAAATAGAAATTCGAAGCCTCGATTAATAAATTTTGTTCTTTCTTGTCTTTTATTCCCAAAAAACATGTCATTCCATCTAAACAATAAAAAGTTTCATGCCAAAAAAATACCAATAACCAAAAGATCAATAATTGTACATAATTTAGCTGTTTTTACACTACATCTTTGCAGTAATTTTTAACTAATTTGTAATTTAACTAAATAATTAATTTTAAAAGTAATAAAGGAAAATACATACCCATTATTTCCCCCAAAATCATGAGCTTTCTAAACACACAACGCGACAATATTTTAACGCCTTATAAACTCCCTTGTGTTAACAAAATTCAGTCCACTCAATCAGATTGCACTGATCACGTGATCAGGCCTAAAAATCGCCACAAGGTGGCCAAAGCAGACAAGAAGAAAAGGCTGCTAAGTATGATAATGCTAAATTTCCAGTACACAAATGATTGATGGACTTAAATTAGCATGTTCTTTTCTGGTTTGTAAATATCCGAAGATTACAATTACGTACATAATACGTATGAAAATACATATGATGATAAGTCTTTATCAGCCTCTGTCTGCAGGCAAAAAATTTCTGTACGAACATTTTAAAATTTTACATAAACACTTGAGTGAATTCTACAATATTACATGTTACGCATTCTGTAATTAGCTTTTTAATGGTGCGTATAACATTATTTACAGGGATGTTAAACAAGGAGTAGTAAAATGAGTGCTAAATTAAGGTTGTTAATGAAAACAAGTTTCCTGTCTAGTAACATAAACATGCACGTAAATTAATATACTAAATTATTAAATTCCCAATTCAATATTTAAGTCCACAAAGAGTTACAATCAATAATCTCAAAAACTATGCAAGTTTGAGCGCAATTTTACTCAAATTTAGCAACAAGATCTTAAAATAAAAGGGTCCTTTGCAAAATAAGTTA
>JAQGDQ010000227.1:45000-55000 GCA_030141605.1 Tubiluchus corallicola
GAATGAATGAGAGAACGAATGAATGAGTGAATGAATGAATGAGTGTATGAATGAATGAATATATGAATGTATGAATGAGTGTATGAATGAATGAATGAATGAATGAATGAGTGTATGAATGAATGAATGAATGAATGAATGAATGAATGAATGAATGGACGAACGAACGAACGAACGAACGAACGAATGAATAAATGAGTGTATGAATGAATGAATGAATGAATGAATGAATGAATGAATGAATGAATGAATGAATGAATGAATGAATGAATGAATGAACGAACGAACGAACGAACGAACGAACGAACGAACGAGCGAACGAACGAACGAACGAATGAATGGATTTGATTTGATTTAAAATCTATTTATCTTCATTGATTAGCTAGTAACCACATGTATAAACACAAATGCATTAACACTACATATAGGTAGTTATGTAGTATGAACTTTACGCATTTGGTTTAGGTCGTCCCAATTGCAGTTGCATAAATTAGTAAGTTAGGTTAGTAAGCTAACCTAGCTATTCTTAAAGGACAACCGGATGATTGTGTAAACATTAGTTCAGAATAAAGAATGCTCTAAAATATTGAAAACTGCAATAGCTTATTTTAAATCAAAGCTTAGATTAAATAATAATTATCTCGGATACTCAAATTTCGTTAAACTTTCAAAGCTACGCGCGGCTCAGTGAATCTACTAAGATTGACAACGGCGCCTTTTTGTCACATTCGCGTGGCCGACAAATAGAAGGCGATACCGTGATAAGCATGATCATGAACTGCAGTGTTAGTTTCTGACGTTATATGATGGAAAGCCCATTTTCGTAAGACCGCGCGTTTAAACACTACAGTAATACTTACACAAAAATGCTTGACACGCAAAGGAAGATGCCTGTTATTGCACAAACTGTGGTTAGTTTCTGACGTAAGCAATAGCTGTGTTCGGTTGCCGTTAATTAACTTTCTAAGCTAAATATTCAAATATAAGAAACAATTGTTAACTTTTATAGACAAGAAAATGTATATTTTGGACAGTAAATTAAAATGAGATTGAGTCTAAACAATCGTCCGGTTTTCCTTTAAACAGTTTGGCAGTTTAAGTTCTGCTATAAGACGCTGATGTGATGTCACGAAAATGAGCGCTACGTCACGCTGACGTCGCAGACAGACACGCAAGATAATGCCTATCACGGTACCGCGCCTATATGTCGGCCACGCTGATGTGACGAATCTTACTGGATTCGCTGAGTCGCGCGTATCTCTGAAAGTTTAACAAAATTTGTGTATCCGAGGTAATTATTATTTACCCTAAGCTTTGATTTAAAATAAGCTATTGTATTTTTCAATATTTTTGAGCATACTTTGTTTTGAACTAAAGTTTACACAATCATCCGGTTTTCCTTTAAGAATTTGAATCTCTACACAGCGTTGAGAATTTTAACCCGGCATTTGAAATTTGCTCTCAAGTGTTACAATTTTTCAAAACTAACAGCGGTTTTATTAATGTTTACTATTCGCTTAAAATATCAAATTAAAATGTATAGCCACTTTTTCAATGGTATAAAGTTGGTACAATTATTTTATTTTATATGCTAATATGATCCACCTGTGATAAATTCTTGAAAATGTAAATGTTGATGGACTGTAAATGTTATTATTGTCTGCTACCCCAGTTTTTGTATTAGTAATTGTATTTATAGTCAATAAACTTTACTACTTACTACTACTACTACTACTACTACTACTACTACTACTACTACTACTACTACTACTACTACTACTACTACTACTACTACTACTACTACTACTACTACTACTACTACTACCACCACTACCACTACCACTACCACTACCACTACCACTACCACTACCACTACCACTACTACTACTACTACTACTACTACTACTACTACTACTACTACTACTGTCTGTTCTGTGCATGTGCGCTACTGTAAACTACACAGACAATTTATTTCAATGTTTTAGTGCACCGTTGTGGGCTATTACATTCTGAAATTCCAACGTTGCATTTCCGCATCGCCTTTATGGATGGTGAGGCTTATGCATCTACATTACGTGCTGACGTCAACAGTACATAAATTATTCTACATTCTCTACAGTATAGTGGAATTCAGAAAATCCATGAAAAGCGAAAAAACTGTATAAATGCGCGACGGCCCTGGGCAGTTCTAACTAGGGGTGAGCATTCTCTACCGGAAAGCGAATTCGAATCGAACCGGATTTGTGACTTTCGAATTCGAATCGAACAGAACTTCAGTGTTTCGAATTCAAACCGAATTCGAATTGAGATTGAACGATTTTCGAACAAGTTTTCGAACCACCAGCAAAAATTACTCTTACAAAGATCATGCATATCACTAGATTTTGTTCTGCAATAAAACGACTAGTAATTTATTTAAAATTGTGTGCAGAAATCACAGTTAAATTATGCTAATTGCATGATGTTTCAATCGTTTTAGTGATAAAGAACATGTGTGATTGAAGTGCTGAATTATTCGAATCTATAGTTTTGGATTCGAATCGAGTTCGAACTAAAAAAACTCGTTCGAATCGAATTCGAGCGTCCGAATTCGATTCGAACGTTCGAACTCGAACGTTCGATGCTCACCCGTAGTTCTAACTCGCTGTAGTAATTGAATTACGTTCACCTGTGGAAGAGAAACATATTCATTTTCTTCCACTAGTTCTTTTGTTTCAGAATTTCATGCGAATCGCCCAGACTGCTGTTTAAAATGCCGTGATAAATAACTTGGCGTCGTGAAAATGCCTCGCTGGTTCAATTGCACGCGCACTATTAAGTTAACGACCTTCAAAAATATTCCGTATTCGTGCCGCAAATGCGCTCAATTTTGTGAAATATAAGATAGATAATAAATTAAGAATTTCGCGCATAATGCGTCAGACAAGGCGGGATTATGGCTCTATGATTTTCACATCCGGGTATTTTATTTAAGTAAAGAAGTCCGAAAGGCGTTTTCACGTTTGATAAATGGAGAGTTCGCCCTTTGTTTGCACTAGTGATGTCTTCTTGAAAAATGTTTCCAAAAAGTCTCCTAAAGCAAAACCGGACCCAAGCTTAAACTGTAGGTCAAAACAATCTACTCTTTAAAATATTGAAAAGAAACGTACTATTTCTTGAAAAATGACTTACGTGAAAGTATTACTACCGCACAAGCACAATTTCACGTTCGCGCCACTAGTTCTTCGCTGGTTTTAAAACTTACCTAGTTTTAGTACAACATACCGAATCTCTTATAGTAGCACTGTACTTCAATTCTCGCTTTTGAAACACGTGCAACACGCTTGTGGAATATTTTCGCTGTAGAAAATAATGTTCGTTTGTGATGTCGTTCAGTAGTTGGGCTCGCCCTGCATTAATTAAGATTTTAATGTATTATTTAATTATTAGAAACGCTTTTGCAATATTAATTGTGTTAAAATGTATACGTTTTACTGTACCTGAAATGGGGTAGTACTTGAAAAATCATCCTGTCTTCCTTTAAGACTCATACAAGGAGTCATAAAGATAACGGTCCCAAGACAGTTAGATGAATGGTGGTCTACTGAAATGAAATACAAATGCTGATTTCATCTTAACAGAAGTTGTTCTATACCGTATATTCAGTGCAATGTTATTCAATACGTAGCAAAACACTGGAAACTGCAGCAATGTAATTGCACACACTGCGCTTTTATTTAAAGGAGAAGAAAAGGCAATTTTGAAGTTTCAATGTTTCAGGGAATGTTTCAAAAAACTTTTTATACAAAGTTGTAATACTAAGCATTACGCTTAGCTGTTTAAAAAGCTCATGTAATTGGAAAAGAAAATTCTTAATAATTTAAAATATTCGCACCACCTGGTAAAACGGCACTTCATCGCCATCCCAGTGTGCACCACTGATTCACCAAAAACGCATTTTTATTGTTATTGTCAATGTAAAGTACTTTTTACTTTTGCCTAGTTAGTGAAGAGTATGCTACGAATGCTTAAATAATTGTTTCAAACTTCTGAACGTGTTTTGAAGGGCTTGGTGTTAAAGTACCTGCACCTAAAGGTCACCATGGAAGTTTAATTTACGATTTATGCAGGGTTACTGCAATTTTTATGCATCGTTACTGTTAGGCAAGCCCTGTATGCAATAGCACATTGCGTGAGTGGAATAAAATTTCAATACGAGTTTTTTAAACCTTTATTTACGAAGGGTGTTGTCTTGTGCTTTAATTTTGAAATGGCGCTCAATGCTTTAATTTCCAGGCCCTAATGCCATTGTGTTTCTGCAATCATATTTAACAACTTGTGTAAATTGGCATTTCAGTGTTGGAATCTTTGAACGAGATATTAGATGTAGATTTTTAATAAGCTAACGTCTGCTTACTACACAGCTGTGGTAAAATTCTTCAAGTATAGATATGGTCCTCAAGCGTCTACACTCTGATATTAATCATTTCAAAGTCGTTTTGTGTAAATGTACATATAATCTTAGATGCCATGTTGTAATGGTTTATTAAAACATGTAACTTACAATAGTCATGTTTTTAATGTGCTCCAATATTTTGTCCATTGCAACGTAATTTTAATGTACTTTTAATGTATGTCATTTTTGTAAATATTTTAACTAATTCTCTTAACGTTTTTCTGTAAATTGTAAATATATAAAATGTATATAAATGTATATATACATATATATAGGATGCCAACCAACTATATATATATATATAGTTGGTTGGCATCCTTCTGTCTTGGAAGACAATGGCTTAGCAGTGCGGTCCTTCAACGTCTCCAGGGCGCACGCCTGGGCAAGGTGTATGGAGATCCTGAGTTGCCCAGACAACAGGATCCCCTCTCTTCCTCCCTGGTGTAGTCCAAAGGAAAGCGGAGCGATACGTTTGGCAACAGGTCAGCTGCCGGAGTCAGTGAGCATGCTGCACTGGTCAGTCTTCGGGGCTCCACTCCTGATCTGGAAGGTTCACTTCGCCCTCTATCCGTTGGCTGCTTGTGCAGCTCCTCCGCCTAGTGTCGAGATACAGTGTGGGTATCACGCAAGCCTACAGCACCTGGTACTCCTAGGCGGTCACCCATCCAAGTACAAACCACGCTCTACGTTGCTTAACTTCGGTGATCAAACGAGAACCGGTGTTTTCAACGTGATTTGGCCGTAGTCTAAATATATATATATATATATGCTTTTATAATTAGATTTTTTAATAGTTATTGTATTTTATGCCTTAAGACTAGGTTTACGAGTTGAAATAAAGAATAATACAAAACATAATAACGAATAAATAATTTTAAATAATATGTCATGTAATTGCAGCAAAGACATGACAACAAATGAATCCTAAAAGCACCTATATAACAAGCATTAATCATTGTAAAATCTGGCCTGTAGTTCTACACAGAATAGACAAGATAAAAAAATTTATCCACCCCCCTAGAAAAAAACCTCATCAATATGTCTGCTATGTTTATTGTTCATTGTTCTTGGAATTTCTATAGTAAAACTAGCGTTTTGTATTTCAGGCTACGACTATTCGTAGGACAGAAAGGGATACCGTATTTGTTCAAGTACAAGGTACGTAGTCTATAATGACAGTCTTTAATGACTACGTAAGGCTTTTGGTTGATAATATTATCTATAATTCAAATAAACGAAACAGCCATTAACTTTTTTTGTAATTGTTCTTACACTTTTTATCTTTTAAATGATCTTGCTGTTTTTAAAGGAAAACCGGAAGATTGTGTAGACATTAGTACAAAATAAAGTACGCTCTAATCTACAATATTGAAAACTAAAACATCAAAGCTTAGATTAAATAACAATTATCTCGGATGGTTACATTTTGTTAACTTTCAAATCTACGCGCTGCTCAGCGAAGTCACTAAGACCAAAAAATAGACACGTTGCAGTGACAAGCATGATCACGAGCTGCAGTGTTCGTTTGTGACGTCAGTATGACGTACAGTTCATTTTCGTGACATCACGTCGGCGTCTTATAGCAATCTTCACTTACACAAACGTACTAGACGCACACAGAAGATGCTTACCATTTTGCAAACTGTGGTTAGTTTGTGACGTAAGCGATATATATGTTCGGTTGCAGCTAATTAACTTTCCAAAATTATAAATTCGAATATTAAAAAAAAATGCCAACTTTTATAGGCAAGAAAATGAATATTTTGGACACTAAATTAGAATAAGATTGAGTCTAATCAAACGTCTGGTTTTCTTTTAACCTTTTTTTTCAAAGACTTTATCTGTAGCGATATAGTTTAAGCTTAACGTTTATTTGAAGTTTTTATTATTAGCGTCTTTGTAGGTGTGGTTTTCTGTCACTGACAGAAATTGTAGTTTCTACTGTATTGAGAATATCAGGAAATAAAGTGTTATAAACATAACTGTAGCTACTAATCCGCGAGCAGCAGACTGTACGGGAAACCGAATATTAGGTATCGAATCCATCAGTTTTGTTAATAATCCGCTTGTTCGCTACGGGGGGAGGGTCACAAAACGTTCAAGGTAGATGCATGGGAAAGGGGCGCAAAAAATGGTATAGCTAGAAAAGCATTATTTAAGCGTAGAAAACAACGCTGGACCGGGCATAGTCAAGTGATAAATGCGATTATGCTCGTGGATTTAGATCTGATTTCATTCAGCACTGTTTTAAATCGTCTAGTTTCAAAACTGTAATTGTACAACAATGTAGCCAATAGAAAATGCGTTTCGTGAAGAAAAATTCGATTCCCTGGAGTATTCCTGCAGGAGCGTATCTATTCATCCACATAGTGCAACAATGTAGCCAATAGAAAGTGCGTTTCGTGAAGAAAAACTCGATTCCCTGGAGTATTCCTGCAGGAGCGTATCTATTCATCCACATAGTAAAACAATGTAGCCAATAGAAAATGCGTTTCGTGAAGAAAAACTCGATTCCCTGGAGTATTCCTGCAGGAGCGTATCTATTCAATCCACATATATTTTCCCTGTGCACTCACATTTGATTGAGCATGGCACTAATTAAGATGGACAGCCTTTTCAAATTGGACAGCGATTAATATGTAATCGCCGTGGGATATAATGCCGAATAAATCCCATTGTTATTATCCGAGGATGAGGAAATTCATAATAATTCGGTTTTTTGCCTCCATTCCTAATGAATGCACAATTACAGCAACCGGAAATTTAATAAGATTTGCTCATTTTGTAGAAGCCCCCCCGGCTAAAGGAATCTGTGCCTGCCTAGTAATTATTGTGATGATTGCAATGATGAAGAAATAATGAAATACCTATGAGCAGTGAAAAGAGACGCTTTTAATATTTGTTGTTCAGTGTGTTGTCTCCATACACAACGTCATAAGATAGGGTTTATATTTTACTGCATTCATTGCATTGCGTGTTTGTTCATTCATTCTCGTTCATTCGTCCATCCGTCCGTTCCCTCGTTCACCTATTTATCAGTCGTTCTTTCGCTCATTCGGTCGTTCATTCGTTCATTCGTTCATTCATTCATTCATTCATTCATTCATTAATTAATTAATTCATTCATTCATTCATTCATTCATTCATTCATTCATTAATTCATTCATTCATTCATTCATTCATTCATTCATTCATTCATTCATTCATTCATTCATTCATTCATTCATTCATTCATTCATTCATTCATTCATTCATTCATTCAGTAACTCACTTATTCAGGCATTTATTTATTTATCCATTCGTTCATTCACTTGCTCACTCACTCACTCACTTACTCATTCACTCATACATTCATTCATTCAGTCTTTCAGTCACTCACTTGTTCGTTCGTTTATTCATGCACTCACTCTTTCGATCACTCACTCATTCATTCGTTTCTCATTTATTATTTCATCCATTCTTATGTTCATTAATTTGTTTGTTCATTTTTTCATGCATATATTTACTCGTTCGTTTCTTCCTTCTTTTCTTCTTTCGCTCCTCTTCCTTCCCAATGATTTCTTATTCGATTTTTAATTTATTGATTTATTCACATTGCTCACATGGCCACTGTCATACCTAATTAATCTGTGTTTTTGTTCGTAATCGGATTTACCGCCTCCAAGTCATCCTCTTTTCCTCCTCAGCTTCCTCATCTCGTAGGCCTGCGATGATACGTAATCAAGTTTGGATGGTTGCCAAGACTACCTGCATTAGCAACTTCCGCTTTTTAAAGAAACACGCTGCTGTCAATTAGCGATAGTGTTCTTCATTGTCAATAATAATGCCAATATCATGTTACTCTGATAATAAGACAGCTCATATTCTTCTGAGCGATTCAGATGTATTTTCTTGTGTTTAGATTTAAGAACAGTCTCTGCTGTAAATAAGGCTAGTTGCATTATTCGTAGTAGTAGTTACATTATTTAGAAGTAACAGTAACAGTAGTAGTAGTAGTAGTAGTAGTAGTAGTAGTAGTAGTAGTAGTAGTAGTAGTAGTAGTAGTAGTAGTAGTAGTAGTAGTAGTAGTAGTAGTAGTAGTAGTAGTAGTAGTAGTAGTAGTAGTAGTAGTAGTAGTAGTAGTAGTAGTAGTAGTAGTAGTAGTAGTAGTAGTAGTAGTAGTAGTAGTAGTAGTAGTAGTAGTAGTAGTAGTAGTAGTAGTAGTAGTAGTAGAGTAGTAGTAGTAGTAGTAAGTAGTAGTAGTAGTAGTAGTAGTAGTAGTAGTAGTAGTAGTAGTAGTAGTAGTAGTAGTAGTAGTAGTAGTAGTAGTAGTAGTAGTAGTAGTAGTAGTAGTAGTAGTAGTAGTAGTAGTAGTAGTAGTAGTAGTAGTAGTAGTAGTAGTAGTAGTAGTAGTAGTAGTAGTAGTAGTAGTAGTAGTAGTAGAAGTAGTAGTACTAGTAGAAGTAGTAGTAATTAGTAGTAGTAGTAGTAGTAGTAGTAGTAGTAGTAGTAGTAGTAGTAGTGGTAGTAGTAGTAGTGGTAGTAGTAGTAGTAGTAGTAGTAGTAGTAGTAGTAGTAGTAGTAGTAGTAGTAGTAGTGGTAGTGGTAGTAGTAGTAGTAGTAGTAGTAGTAGCAGCAGTAATAGTGCTAGTGGTAGTGCTAGTGGTAGTGGTAGTTGTAGTGGTAGTGGTAGTGGTAGTAGTAGTAGTGGTAGTAGTAGTAGTAGTAGTAGTAGTAGTAGTAGTAGTAGTAGTAGTAGTAGTAGTAGTAGTAGTAGTAGTAGTAGTAGTAGTAGTAGTAGTAGTAGTAGTGGTAGTGGTAGTGGTAGTGGTAGTGGTAGTGGTAGTGGTAGTAGTAGTAGTAGTAGTAGTAGTAGTAGTAGTAGTAGTAGTAGTAGTAGTAGTAGTAGTAGTAGTAGTAGTAGTAGTAGTAGTAGTAGTGATGGTGGTGGTGGTAGTGTAGCGGTAGTGGCAGTGGTAGTAGTAGTGGTGGTGGTAGTAGTAGTAGTAGTAGTAGTAGTAGTAGTAGTAGTAGTAGTAGTAGTAGTAGTAGTAGTAGTAGTAGTAGTAGTAGTAGTAGTAGCAGTAGCAGTAGCAGTAGCAGTAGCAGTAGCAGTAGCAGTAGCAGTAGCAGTAGCAGTAGCAGTAGCAGTAGCAGCAGCAGCAGCAGCAGTAGTAGTAGCAGTAGTAGTAGCAGTAGTAGTAGCAGTAGCAGTAGCAGTAGCAGCAGCAGCAGCAGTAGTTTCAGATGAACGATTCAAATGTTTTTTTCTTGAGTTTAGGTTTAAGAACAGTCTCTGCTGCAAAAGAATAAGGTTAGTTACAGTTAGTGATGGATGATTAATAAATTAATCGAATTAATCGAGATTACAGACATGTACAAATCGGTATGATCGGCGATTGATTCAGATAATCGAGTGCAAAATCTACGTGTTACACACAGACTAAAAAGAAGTGTTTTAGCACAAATAAACGGAATCCTTGCATTTTTCTTCGTTTTTCCCACCTTACACAATGCAAACCACAGTGTTGCAAACTGGGGCTTCTTATTCGCTTTCATGTGACGTGTGTTGTTAACATAGTAATA
>JAQGDQ010000227.1:60000-97500 GCA_030141605.1 Tubiluchus corallicola
ACGCATAACATCAAGTAAGTCACGTGATCATTTGTAAACCTTTCAGGAAAGTTGAAAACATTAGTTCCTTTACTCCACAGAGGACGCAGCCGCAACATTCTGGTTTATTTGAAACTAAATTCGATGCAGCAACGATCCTTATCATCTTCCTCTTATTTCTGTTCGTTTTGTCCAGCTGTGCTCATCATATAATCATTTTTTAGTTTAGATAAAGCCTCAGATACCTATTGATTTTGATCCCAGGGATATCAGACCCATTACTTTGTCTGTTGCGACTTTGACAGTCGAATTTTGAACACTTTCGTATGGGATTCTTATCCAATGCTACAAAGGTCTATTTTATTGTCATGACAGATTTTCCAAAGAAACCACCACCTCCCCCCTCTTGCGTGGACAAGCATGGTGTTTCTTGTTGTCACAGTTATATGACCATTCGAAAACAGTAATAATAATAATAATAATAATAATAATCTTTATTTAAGGTCGGCTTTTGGGTTAACAATTAACATTAGCTCAAAGAGCTATTATCGCCGACTGTAAATTACAACCTACGACTACATAACAGTGACTATTATTACCCCACTTTTACCGTAAATACCACGCGTCAGGCTGGGCAACAGCAGGTACCATTTTTAAAGTCGTTGGTATGTCCCGGCCGCTGGTTCGAACTCACGACCTCGCAGACGGAAAGCAGGCGCATTACCACTAGACTAAACCGTCTGGTCGAATGGTTTGTAGGGTAGTCAACACGATGTAGAATGAAATGTATCATCTCAAGCTCTCAGAAGCTATCATACACTCACACCCAAAATGGCGATAATTAAGTTAACTGGCCAAAAATTTAAACTCACTGTACAGCAGCAATGAGCTTATACCCTATATATAGAACCATAGAAATTAATAACAATTCAGGATTCTAGCAGTACGTATTTAACTGCTGATTGAACAAATGCTTATAAAGAATTACGGGAGGAACGTTCGTCGGTCGTTTGAAACAAATAGACTTAATTGTGATCAGCAGAACACTTCATTTTTCATTGTCCGTTACCATTTTCATTGTCCGTTACCATTTCCATTGTCCGTTACCATTTTCATTGTCCGTTACCATTTTCATTGTCTGTTATCATTTGTTAAACAAGATGTAAGAGTAAATCTCGAGCGCGGCTTAGAAAATAATGACATTCGAACCATTTACAGAAAGAGAGACACTAATGTAATTAAAATGTATATAGATATTGCAAAAGAACTCACCCAAAATGATCTCATCGTATATTGACTATACTGGCGTACTGTTTATATAGGAATGACATTAACGTAAGATGATCTATGTATGTAGAAGCTACAACATATACTACTTGTACATACAGTATAACATGTATAAACATTGTACGCAAATATTAGAAATGTAATTAAACTTGATAAATCGTAATGCAGAATTGTTAGCTTGTTTAGTAAGAAATTGGTAACTGTGAAGAATTTAATTAAAAAATTTATTTAATGTGCATAATGTAAAGATTTATTGATTTATTTAACATTTTTGTACTTGTGTGCCCTGCAAATAGATGGCTTATTGTATCATTTTCAATAAAGATTTTTAATAATAATACTAATAATAATAATCTCTTTCTCTCCCTTTCTCTCTCTCTCTCTCTCTCTCTCTCTCTCCCTCGTTCTCTCTCCCTCTCTCTCTCTCTCGCTCGCTCTCTCTCTCCCCCTCTCTCTCTCTCTCTCTCTCTCTCTCTCTCTCTCTCTCTCTCTCTCCCCCTCTCTCTCTTTCTCTCTTTCTCTCTCTCTTTCTCTCCCTCTCCTTCTCCCTCTCTCTGCCCCTCTCTCTCTCTCTCTCTCTCTCTCTCTCCTCTCTCTCTCTCTCTCTCTCTGTCTCTCTTTCTCTCTCTCCCTCTCCTTCTCCCTCTCGTTCTCTCTCCCTCTCTCTACCTCTCTCTCTCTCCCTCTCTCTCTCTCCCTCTCTCTCTCTCTCTGTCTCTCTTTCTCTTTCTAGCACTGTACGTATTTAGCCTCGCCCACGTGCATGACCTTTTCAAATACAGGTTTCTTGAGTACGTGGTAAATGTTAGCAATATCTTATTAATAATGGGTGCCAAACGTTATGCCACTGTCTTATTAATAATGATTCAGCTATACTGTCTGTGCGTGCTAAGCGTTTAGTAAAGGGTATATAATGGCTCAAAGCTTGGCACGTATAATAATAATACCGTATATACCGTATAATACCTGAAGTGATTTCAGAAAAATTGCCATAAAGAATTATATTACTTTACAGCAATTTTATACATATGTCGTACTCGCGTTAAAAGGAATTTTTGTTTGTTTTCATTTTAAATCTCCAGCAATACTCCCATTACATGACGTCACCTACGCAGAGAGCAAATCAGGGAAAAGAAAAGAAATGTTAAATTGTGACCCATGAAATTTTCCATGTAAATCAATATTATTTAGCATGTAGGTTACCTGCTGGAAAGACTTGTGTAACTAGAAATAATAGTTTAAAATGTTCGTGCCAATTGGAAAAATGTCGCAGGCTCACCCTCCAGGGTGCGGCACTCACTAATCAAAAAACGTATTTTTATCTTATTGACAAGATACAGTTTTTTAAAATTGTACCTAATTAGTAACATGCCTGCTACGAATGCTCTGATTACTTTTTCAAAGTTTACAAAATGCTATCTAAACTTGTTTCAAATGACCTACCATTAAAATGGCTGCGCCTAAGGGCCATCGCGGGAGTTTAATTTTACAAGTTTTCTACAGTCTTACTGCCGACACAAGCCCTGCATGCAAAAAGCCAGTATGTCATTGGCATAAAATTTCAAGATGAATTTTAAGCTCTGTGTAAGTGGGGGGTTTTCTTATAAACGACGCAGATTAATTCTTAATGACAAGAAAAGTGACAACGAATAAAAAAATGAAGTAATTACTTCGAGCTTTTATTTGTATTATTAATAACACGTGAAAGAAACAATCTAAAAAGATACAGAAGCACAGCAGAATAGAAGAGCAATAGGAAACACAATAGGAATGTTTTTTTAGTTTTAGTTTATTATTATCACATTCAGTACAACAGAAAGCACATAGTGACATCAAAATTATGTCATACTGTAATAAATTATTATGTTTTATACACTATCGTTATCATAAAAGAATAATTGTACTGCAGTGGGCTAGAGAAGCAAAGGCTTGTATAAGCCCACTGTCATGTGAATCGGACAAAAAAAGAATGGGTGAGTGAACAAAAAAAACACTGGGAGAAAGGTTAGATCACACAGGAAGGGTAAAAGGAGAGTTAGTGGAAATGGTAGAAAGACAGTAGATTGTGCTATGTTGACATCAGCTCTAAAGATTTATCAATGATGCCTTGTTTTGCATAATCTGTACCAGGATTGTGGTATGGCTGCTGCAGTATATGTAGGATATTAGGAAGTGTTAAAGTAAGAAATTACTAGTTAGACACAATCACAGAACAGCGTGGTCACAACAGAAACTAACTTTTTCCATTAACTTAAAGGAAGACAGGACGACAGACAGGTTTTTCATGTACTGCCACATTTTTAAGTCCGAAGTAAACATTTTAACACAATTAATACTGCAAAAGTGTTTCTGATAATTAAGTAATAGATTAAAATCTTAATTAGCGGTGGGCGAGCCCAATTATTGATGACATCACAAATTAACATAATTTTCAAACAGCAAAAATATTCCGCGAGCGTGTTGCGCGTGTATTCGAAAGCGAAGATTGAAGTACAGTGCTCAGATATTCAGTGTGTTGTACTAAAACTAGACAAGTTTTACGATAAAAATTGAAATTTCAAATTTACCGATTTACCGCTGTGCTCACACATGAGCTGTCTAACGTGTGTAATTCGTCACAAATTAACACATCTGAACGGAGAGGTACAGCCCTTGTTTCTTGTGCAATGCCTTTCTGAAATCCAGGCGATAGTCTAACTGCGAATGGCGAAATGCAGGTAACAGCGAAGAACTAGTGGCGTGAACGCGAAATTGTGTTTGTGTGGTAGTAATTCTTTCACGTAAGTCTTTTGTGAAAAAATAGGTTCCATTCAATATTTTAAACAGTAGATTGTTTTGATCTACAGTTTAACATAGGGTCCGGTTCTAATCTAATGGAAAAAGTTTGTTTCTGTTGTTCTGTGATTGTGTCTAACTAGTAATTTCTTACTTTAACACTTCCTATTATCCTACACCTACTGCAGCAGTCATACCACAATGCTGGTACAGATTATGCAAAACAAGGCATCATTGGTAAATCTTTACAGCTGATGTCAACGTAGCGCAATCTACTGTCTTTCTTCCTACCATTTCCCCCAACACATCCTTCTACCCTTCCAGTGTGATCTAACCTTTCTCCCAGTTCTTTTTTTGTTCACTCATCCATTCTTTTTAATACAAAATAGTCATCGATATTAAACTTTTCATGCCACTTCTAAGCAGTCCGAAACCATCCAACAATTAGCTAATATCTCTTAGCAAAAATACAATTACTGTTAAGTTGACCTTCTGTCCCGTAGGCCTAAAAGAACACTCTGTGATTATTCTTCTATTCCAATACTGTCTTGTAGATGTTTTCCTTCAGCTGGTCATGACTTCCTCTTCACGGTATCTGCAGTTTTAGTCTCGCTACGTATTTCCTTTCCGGTTTGTTCAATTTTTGTTTCGATCTTCATTTTCTAACAGTTTTGCGTGTCCAGCTCCCATTGAAATTTGAGCTAAATCTGTCATTTATCCACCTGGGTCATTTTAAAAATACATAAAATGTAATTAAGTTCATTTCAAAAGCACAAAAGCATTAAAATATTTCCTTGATATGAAACTGATAACTGTTGCCAGGATTATCTTCTCAGGGCTTTTAATTAAATCGAAATTATGTAAATAAGACACCTAAATCTGGAATTTTTGCTAAAGAAACTTCAGACGAGCTTCAGACGAGGAAAATACAACCTAATGGTAATCAGACATCTGTTAAGTAGGAATGTTTTTCTGGTTAGATATCATCATACGTATCCTGTGTTCATTCGTCGAAGCACATAACACTGTTAACCTTCTGTAGCCAAGCGCTTCGATCCTTAACTACTTTCCACGATCAAGTATCTTTCAGAATAAGCCTTTTCACAGTTCCAGCAATTGATGATGATTGTGAAAAGGTCAAAGGTTAAGTGTACCAGACGCATTTGTGTACACGTGACAACCCTCGCAGCCCATGCTTTTGTAACGGTAACAGTTTTAACACGTTTTAACAGCTAGCTAGAATCTTACCTAGTTCATTTTTTCTTGTTTCCAAGCAAGATCCTGCTAGTAAATCACTCTATGCACAGACGAATGCATAATTAAGTAAAGTCCCCGTTACTGAACTGATGCGACCGACGGTTTTCTTTTGCCAACGTTATGGTTGTAGTTAAGACGCGCTGCTGTGGTACATTTAACCTTTGACATACAGCAACTGCGCGTGCGCACAACGAAACAGTGAAGAGACTTATTGAATTCAATCAACGTAGCTACAAATAAATAATGGCTGGCACTTAATTAGTACATGTACACTATAATAGATCCATAAGCCTAACACAGCTTTTTGCTTCAAATCCAGCCTTTTCCTTGCTTTCTTTGATGGTTGAACTGATTCATGGAAAGTTTTGTTAAGTGGACAATCTTCAAGTAACCTCAGAGGATGACCCAAGAAATTAAGTCCTCTGCGTTCAATCTTCCTGGTCTATTTTTCTTCCTTGGTTTTATCGTACAAATCTTTGTTGCTTATAACTTTTGGCCATTTCATCTCCAGTAACGATCTGTACAAAAGCCTTGAAAGGCTTTTCAGTAACAAAAATATCAGCTTAAACTGCAAACTTATGATCTTCAAAACTTTCGTATCATCCACCTTTCTATACAATTCAGAACTGTCGACCTTGAAAGTAATAATCAACTGGTTAGATAGTGCAGTTCTGGATTATAACAATGGCAACTATCTACATACGCATCAATTGGTTAAATAGAGCAGTTCTGGATTATTACCATGGCAACTGTCTACGTAAACATTATTGCGCGTCCCTGGCAACCACGTTTCCATGTAACCATTTGAACGGTCTGATTTTCTACTTGCGTGATTGTGGCATTATTTAATTTTACTTGCATTTCTACTCATATCGACCAGCTGCAGTTGTACAACGGACAAAGACACAATTGACACACGCAGCTAACATTCTTATCATTGTCGCTGACATTGAAGATGCAAATGCATGTAGAACAAAGGCTTGTTAACTAATCATTGTCATTGCTACTGAAGAAGATATCATCGTTACTACTCGATCCTGAAAAAATTCCAAATACATCATTAAACTGATAATGACATTGGAGAAACGTAGCTCCTGGTGGCTGCTGATACATAAACTGGTGAAGTTTGCTGTTAATTCGCTTTGGGTACAGATGAGAAAGACACACCTGCTGCTCACAGTAAGGAAACTTCTACTTAACTCCCACTGACTGCTGATAGTAAAAGAACTGCTGACTGCTTGTTCTGACTGCCGATGCTGAAGAAACTTCTGATAACTTATGCTGAATGCTGATACTGAAAAAACTTCTGATAACTTATGCTGATTGCTGATACTGAAGAAACTTCTGATAACTTATACTGACTGCTGATGCTGAAGAAACTTCTGATAACTTATTCTGACTGCTGATGCTGAAGAAACTTCTGATAACTTATGCTGACTGCTGATACTGAAGAAACTTCTGATAACTTATACTGACTGCTGATACTGAAGAAACTTCCGGTAACTTATACTGACTGCTGATACTGAAGAAACTTCCGATAACTTATACTGACTGCTGATACTGAAGAAACTTCCGGTAACTTATACTGACTGCTGATACTGAAGAAACTTCTGATAACTTATACTGACTGCTGATACTGGAGAAACTTCTGGTAACTTATGCTGACTGCCGGTGCTGAAGAAACTTCCGGTAACTTATACTGACTGCTGATACTGAAGAAACTTCTGATAACTTATTCTGACTGCTGATACTGAAGAAGCTTCTGATAACTTATACTGACTGCTGATACTGAAGAAACTTCTGATAACTTATACTGACTGCTGATACTGAAGAAACTTCTGATAACTTATGCGGACTGCTGATACTAAAGAAACTTCCGATAGATGCTGAAGTTTTTGAGACAGAAGGTTAATGTGTTGTAATTTCGCTAGGCTCTACAACGCAAAGCAGCTGATGCTACAGGAATCTCTCTACGTTCTACGAAGCTTTTACTGTTTCTTGAAATGCGTCATAGAAACAATGCAATAAAAATACCACCTCTAGTCCAATATAACAAAATACAAACAAGATAACAAAGATAACAATAACAACTTTGCTTTAAGCTTTTTCACACAATATCTTTTTCGCATGGATCCGTTTTAGGTTGACCTTATCGAACATATTCCACCGTGTACACACTCTAGACCCTCACACCATACATCTTCAACGTATACGATAATTTCAAGACTACCTGAGGTGCGCAGGATCATTGTAATGCGAGCTAAACTCTCCCGAGGCTTAACGAATTCTGCAAACGTTCATCTCCTGTGGCTCAATTTACAGTCAAATTAACGTCTATCTTAGAAGCCATAATTTCAGCTAGACTGGAAACGGCCTGTTCTTGACCAAGTCGTGAAAGCAAATTTCCAGTGAAACTTATTAGACAGTCGTCTGTGCAAACGATTGGACGGAAATCTAGACTACATTGTTATACGTGAACAATTACAGTTACTCAGAACATTGTAAACTTGTGGATAATCAAGAGATGTGTTCGGGCAGAAGCATCGTGGATAGGATTTCCACCTCTTAGCGAACCGAAATCAGGAGTTAAGAACCATCTAGGGTCTAGGGGACACAGTAAGATCCCCAGAGGGACAGGAGGAAAGAACTCCGGAAACCGACGTATATTTCGTGTACTTTAGACGTCTTGTGAAGGTTTTTTCGTAAACATGTCAAGAAGCATAAAACAGAACTTCCATTTTTGCAGTTCTTTCCGTGTCCCAATATATTTCTCACATCTTTGAGGTTGATGGAGATAGTTTTTAGCAAAAAAATATTAAAAAACATTATGTTGCGTGAATTTAAGCTAAGTCTTCTCTACCCACTCTTAAATTTCAATGCGATTGTCGAAATCAGGTGATACAGAATTTTTGCAAAATCCGACCGTATTATGTATGTACTGCTGAATCTCAAGAAATCTCTAGCCGAATCAGAAGTGGACGACTTACAAATACAACCTACAGGTCTTTACTTCAATGTGATTGTTTACAGCACTGTAATCAAATATAGAAATCTGCAATGTCTCTAACTCAGATAAATTCTAACATTTTTATGCTGGACAGCTATTTTAGTTGAAAGTAAGCTGCAGTTTTGTCGAACATTTGAACATTCGCTGCGTAGCTACATTATATACAGTATATATTATATCATTACATTATATCGCTGGCTTTATATTAGAACCAGTTATTTGGGTATGAGCAGAAATAAATAATCTGGCTGGAATTATTGAGTGTTTGCAAAGGTTAAACGGCGCAGGCCTATTTGAAAACGTCCACAAGCTTGCAGCCACTTCGTACTGTACGTGTTGATTTAGCTTGTCTTCAATATTGCTGTCAAACTGAATCTTGAACGCCTACAAGCTTGCAGCCACTTCGTACTGTACATGTTGATTTAGCTTGCCTTCAATATTGCTGTCAAACTGAATCTTGAACGCCTACAAGCTTGCAGCCACTTCGTACTGTACATGTTGATTTAGCTAGTCTTCAATATTACTGTCAAACTGAATCTTGCTGACCATTAAGCTAATAGTTACTCCCCACCGGCTGGCTTAGGCTGTGATAAGGAAGACCGGATAATTTTTCATATATTACCCCATTTTCAAGTCCGGTATAAGGTATACATACTACGTATTGAATAACATTGCACTGAATATACGGTATAGAACAACTTCTGTTAAGATAAAATCAGCATTTGTCTTTCATTTCAGTAGACCATCAGGAGCTATTCATCTAACTATCTTGGGCCGTTATCTTTATGACTCCTTGCTTGAGTCTTAAAGGAAGACAGGATGACTTTTCATATACTACCCCATTTCAAGTACAGTAAAGCGTGTACATTTTAACACAATTAATACTGCAAAATCGTTTCTGATAGTTAAATAATAGATTAAAATCTCAATCAATGGCGCTATTTACATGCATAAGATTTAGATCTCAAGCACTTCAAAACTTCTTTATATATATATATAAACTTTATTTATTTTGAGTGGATTTACAACACAGTAACTATTACTGATCACAGTATTTCCACTATGTGCAGTGAAGAAATATACAATTAGTTAGTTCGAGTAAGTAATAACTAAAAATAGTTAATTCAAAAATACGACTAGTTCATTAGTTAATACTTAATTGAAATTTTCAAAACCCATACAATAGATAAGATAACAGAAACGATTCTCGATGTACATAAGCCTATAAGCCCATGCAAAGTATAAGTACGTTTTAGTGTAGATTCCAGTTATTACAGCAGTACATATAGTTGATTTTAGCATACGTTGTTTATTAATGAAACTTGATTGAAAGACTACATAATAACTTAAAATACAATTATACGTGCAATCAGTTAGCAAAACGTTTAGCGGACTTTATGTAGTTACGCAACAATTTGAAGAGAATGTCACTGGATGGATGTCCTGATTATTTAGTGTTCACTGCACAGTTTTTATTGCTAAAGAAATTTTAAGCTGCTAGTCTTCACTGCGCATGCGCTTGAATTTACACGTTGGCATCACTATAATTATAAGATGAGTCGATTTTAGTTCTCTAGAAATTGCTTTATTTAAAAGACACTTGGAGATGCTGTAATTACTTTTGTAAAGGACCCCTCATCATTTTTCCCCTTCTATTCTTGTGTTCTGGATTGTCGCTAGTTATTTCCTGTTATTTCTGGTGACTTACGTTTTATATGTCATTTGATTCCAAATTTCACTACTAAATCAATGACCATTTCTGCCTCTGATATATTACGTAAGCATGGCTTCTATTTTTCTGCAGTAATTATTAATTGTTTACGTTCATCAATAGTTAGGCTCGCCCGTTTACTAATTAAGTTTTTAATCTATTATTTAATTCTCAGAAAAGCTTTTGCAGTATTAATTGTGTTAAAATGTACACGTTTTATGAGACGCGAAAACGGGTAGTATGTATAATAAAATCTTCCTTTAATGGATTTAGGTTTGGTAATACGTAAGGAGAGACGTTATATTGACAGTGTGATATTTACAGTATTGTTCAACAATTATCTGCTTGTTTCTTCCTAATAAAACTTTTTTGTCATTTTTCAGATCAGGCACTTTGGTATTTGTGTGTTCACTTGTTTTTGGAACACGGTTTGGTTCAACGTTTTCAGCTAGACGTAGCGAAGATAATGAAATGTTTTGGTATGTAATAATAATACTAATAAAAATAATGATAATGATAATGATAATGATAATGACAATGACAATGACAATGACAATGACAATGACAATGACATTGACAGTGACAGTGACAGTGACAGTGACAGTGACAGTGACAGTGACAGTGACAATGACAATGACAATGATAACAATAATAATAATAATGACAATAATAATAAAATAATAATAATAATAATAATAATAATAATAATAATAATAATAATAATAATAATAATAATAATAATAATAATAATAATAATAATAATAATAATAATAATAATAATAATATATGGAAGTATCAGTACTCAGGGCCCCTTGAAACCTTAATCAAGGCTTCCTCAGAGCTGAAAACTATTGATTCATTGATTCTTTCCTCGGCTTGCTATCCAGCGTATTATTAATTCCCATGTTAATTGTCATAAATGCTGTGGAAGCAACAATTATAAAACTGATAAATTATTAAAATCTTAATGTCCAGGTAATTACCAGTGATGGCACAAAGCTATGAGGGATGAACATCGGAGTTCGGATTGCCTAGAGCATTGGGCGTACAGTATACTACTCATCCGGTGAAATAGTGGTCTAAGTATCTGCCTTGTAAGCAGAAGGTCCTTGGTTCTAATCCAGGACTGTGTCCAAACTTTTTTCTTACATTTTCTGTCTTTCAAATCAGGAATCAATATTCGAGTGATTGCAAAAAAAGACAAAGACGAGATTTATTTACCCTCGCTCATTTAACAGACAACATTTACCAGTCATTGACCTCAGCACATGAGTAAGGAGTAAGCATTATCCAATTAACTCATTGGACACATGTACTGATGTCAAGAACAAGAATGACTCCACCCACTCACCAATCACTGGACCAATCAGCATTCAGCTGAACTTGGCCAGTCAGCAGGAGACGTTACCATGGTCACAAGTCAGCGGAATACGTTACCAAGGTAACCGGTCAGCAGAAGACGTTACCATGGCGACAAGTCAGCAGGACACGTTACCAAGGTGACAGTTCAGCAGAAGACGTTACCATGGTGACAAATCTGCAGAATACGTTACCAAGGTGACAGGTCAGCAGCGGTCCATTGCTAGGGAAAGTTACTTATAACTATGTAAAGACGACTAAAACATTTTACCTAAAATTAGGAACAGGAAGCTGTTTATAAAGGGTTTGCGGGAGTGGCAGCAGTTAGTTATGAATGTAGGATTCTCGCCTTCTTCACTACCATGTATTGCTCTCTGCAAGACGTCTCCTGATTGTCAAGATGTGTTACATACATGTGTACTGCAATAAAAGTACACGTTCACGCTGATGTTACGTTGGACTTTATAATTCTTTATTCAACACGAGAGTTTAGCACAGTTCACACGAACACACCCATACAACACCTGCATAATTACTGAGCAATTACAGTATGTACAGGGCCATCTTAGCGCATGGGCAGATTGCCCCGGGGCCCCACGAGCAATAGGACCCCATGGTAGTCTATCAATTTTATGACTTGTTGTGAATAAATAAATTCTATACTATACTCTGGAAATGAAATCCTGAAGACCATTGACTTCAAGCCAATTATTAAGCAATTTTTTGCAAAGAAACTTCGCAAATGTTTGTGTTGATTAATAATAAATAATTCATAGTAATTTCATACAGTGCCATCCTTGTCTGTACCATTGACTACCAATTTATGAGATGAATTTTTTGTATCTTTTAAGGCTCATGTTATATTGTTCAAACGTTTGTGTTGATTAATCTTTGCTGTACAGCATGTTTTTTCATGTTTTGACATGTGGGTAAAGCAAAGCCGACTGCCGCATCAGTTCGGTAACTTCAGATCACTTTACTTAATTATGCATTGGACTGATTTTGTTGAAAGTACCAATACAGTAAAAATATGTTTAATTTTATCGACCATTTACACTTTTATTCCTGTGTGTGCTTGTATAGGTTGACCCCCCAGTGCACTGCTTAACCTGGGCCTATAATGCTGTTAAGATACTACCTGAGTACGTACTCTGAGTTATTTGATCTCATGCTCTCGAGAAAGAAACCTGTGTTAGTTAAGCTTAATGATTTTATATTATTGGGTGCTAAATTTTACATAATCATGTTTTATTTGAAGCATTCGTTCTCATTTTTCATCTTCTCAATATTTGAATTCAGTTATTTTGGCACAACTCGATTTGTCGATCGAAAATTAACTGCTTCAAAGGAAAGACGTTCAAATCACAGAAATGACACAATTTTTCTAAGACCGGCCTTGTTTTCCGCCTAAATAAGCTTCTTCACACAGCTCCAGCGATTGATGATGATCGTGAAAAGGTCAAAGGTGAACCATACAACGCATTAGTGTGTACACTTGGCAACGCTTCGCAGCTCATGCTAAATTGTAATAGTAACAGTTTTAACAACTAGCTAGAATCTTATCTAGGTCATTTTTTCTTGTTTTTTAAGCAAGATCCTGCTAGTAAATCGCTCTACACACAGACTAATGCGTAATTAAGTAAAGCGAATGTAAAACAACTAAAGCTACTGAACTGATGCGGCAGATGCCTTTGCTTTACCCACATGTCGCGTGATGGTTGTAGTTAAAACGCCTTGCTGTGGTACACTTAACCTTTGACCTACAGCGACCGCGCGTGCGCACAACGAAACTTGAGAGTAACTACTAACTATATACTCAGTTTGAGTAAGTCGATTTTACTTTGACTCAGCTTTCCAGTGTGAAACTCATTGTGGTTCCTAGTCTGTGTGCTCTGTAAAAACCTCAGCGTGTGCATCAGCATCAGCATCAGCAGCAGCAGCAGAAGCTGTAAGTTGATTAGTTTGATACGCTGAAGCGCAATTTATTTTATGTCAACCGCAAGGCACAACCTTGAAAGACGCTCTCATAATGAATCTCTCTATTGCGTCATCAGCCTATTAGAACAAAGTGGACAGAACAGTTTTAGATTTATGAAAGCCATTGTGCGCATTCTGTTTGATGAAAAATGAAGCATTTTCCGTCCGCTGCTAATTTAGAACAAGCTGGTTACTCAGCCTTCTAGGCGGTCTGGCAAATTTGATAAAATTAAATCAACCCCATGCTTTATTATTGCTTTATATATCCATATTTACTTATTTGATACATCCAAATCCCACGATAAAGTATCTTACTGTATAAATTGTTTAATAATGAACTGTGTCCCAAGCAGGGGGTCTCAACTCCGGGACTGGCTATTCCTAAATCCCGGACAGCATTCCCTACCGCTGTCGAGCTTTAAGGAAATCCGGGACCCAATCTTAAACTAAAGCTCAAAAAAATCTAACCTATAAAATATTGAAAGGGAATAGTACTATTTTTCCAAGAATGATCAGCCATTCAAGACGTTTTAAGTAAATGTTAAGCCTAGTGTTAGTAAATTTACTAGAGGAAGTAGAAATGAGTGCAATTATTATTATGATAAGATAGTGATAATAATTTAAAGCAAAACCGGACCAAATCTTGAACTGCAGGCTAAAACAATCTAGCCTTTAAAATATTGAAACGAAACGTACTATTTCTTCAAATTTTGACTTTGGCGAAAGGATTATTACCACGCAAACACAATTTCACGTTCGCGCCAATAGTTCTTTACTGTTACACGCATTTCGCCATTCATTAGTTAGATGGGGCACTAGCACCTGCATTTTGGAAACTCACTGCGTAAAGAAACAGGTGCTGTACCTCTCACTTCAGATGTCTTAGTTTCTGACGAACTGCACACGTTCGACAACTCATGCGTGAGCACAGCGGTAAATTTGAAATTTGATTTTTTATCTCAAAACATACCTAGTTTTAGTACAACACACTGAATATCTTACAGTAGCACTGTACTTCAATTTTCGCTGTCGTACGCACGTGCAATATGCTCGTGGAATATTTTTGCCGTTAAAAATTATGTCGGTTTGTGATGTTATCAATAGCTGAGCTCGCCCGCCGTTACAAGGACTGCATTTCGGAAACGCATTTCACAAGAATCAGGTTCTGTTGTCAGTTCAGAGGTGTTCAGTTATGACGTAGTGCACACGTTGGAAAACTGGTTGAAAATTGTTGAATTTTTAAACTTAAACTTTGCCGAGCACAGTGAATGTTCTGCATTAGTGCTGTACTTCAATTTTCGCTTTCGCAAACACATGTAAGACGCCGTGGAACGTTTTCGCTGTTGAAAATTATGTTCAGTTGTGATGTCACACTATTCGCCCGCCGTTAATTAAGTATTTCAACCTATTGTTTAATTACCAGAAACTATTACTTCAAACTATTATAGACGTTAAAATGTATAAATTTTACCGGACGGGGTAGTGTATGAGAAATCATGCAGTTTTCCTTTAAATAATTCATTCAAATACACGTGACGTAAGCGTTATTTAGGTACAAAATGTACGACAGTTTTTATCATATTTTCCGATAATCTTGTTCAAAAAAGATTTAACATTTTAACTTGGGTTTACTTTCCAATGTTTTCCGGTCAGTTCATTCATTTTGCGTTTTTATAACAAGGTTTTAACATAAAATGAAACTGATATTCGTATTGGAGCTTCTTTATAACAGTAACCACATAACGTTAATTAACGGCAAGCGAACACAGTTATCGCTTACATCACACACTAACCACAGTTTTTGCAATGGGGTCTTCCCTGCGCGTCAAGCGCGTTTGCGTAAGTGAAGACTCTGATGTGATGTCACGAAAATGAGCTCTACGTCACGCTGACGTCACAAACGAACACTGCAGTTCATGATCATGCTTATCACTGTACCGCGCTTATTTGTCGGCCACGCGAATGTGACATAAGGCGCCATTGCCAGTTTTTTATTGGACTCGTTGAGCCGCACGTAGCTTTGAAAATTTAACTATCCGAGATAATTATTATTTAATCAATGCTTTGATTTAAAAAAACCTGTTGTAGTTTTTATTTTAGAGCATACTTTATTTTGAACTGATGTTTACACAGTCGTCCGTTTTCCATTAAGAAACACGAGGCCATCACTGTGATTTCAACATCCGGAGGGACGTCATTTGAAACCAAAGCGTGTAGAATTTAGCTCCTATAGTTTCAGGTCATCTTACCTGTAGACAAATGAAACTGCAACCTTAAAGGCCTTAAATCACCTTGTAAGATTTTGTCACCCGATTCCTAGCATTAAGTGGCTTCATGTGTGAAACTGCAGAGAAGCCAATTGTTGTTGTTCTTACAACCTAGACTTTTTATCACAATGTGCTACAGGGCAGGCGGCCTGGTTTACGACAATCTGACACTGTAATGGCTTTTTCTTAAGGTATCGTGTAAACACTTTTATGACAGTTTGACACTTAACATATTATTTGAGACAATGTACACGGTGATCACACACCTTTAAGTAAAGGTGACACTTCTTCTTCTTCCCAGCTTTTCCCTATTCGGGGTCGCCGTTGTGAATGAGTCTTCTCCACGCATTCCTGTTGTAGACCATCTCTTCATTTATGTCTTCCCTTCCCACATGATCTTCACCGACTCTTCTTTTCAGGTGTCCATACCATCGCAATCTTGTGAGGCTTCCACTACTTTTACTGTTCCTCTGATATTATTATTTCTAATATTATCTCTTCTTGTTATTCCCACCATCCATCTCAACATCCTCATCTCCACCACACTCATTTTCTTCTCTTCGGTCTTCTTTAGAGAAGCTGCTTCCAGCCCATAGATTAGAGCGGGTCTGACCACTTCTTTGTGGACTTTCCCTTTAAGTCTCACCGACTCATTCATGGAAGGTTTTGGCGCAGTTTTTACAGGCGGATGCCCTTCCTGACCCTAACCCTCCTGACCCTAACCTTCCTGACCCTAACCTTATTTATGTGGCTAGGTTTTAAGTAAAGGTGACACTATGTAGACATTATTATCACTATGTCACCGCATGTGACACTCCTATCGGACAGGACACTCTTGCTATGACCCTCCGCTATGTCACTGCTTCTTCAAAGTCTCATTCCTTCTATGTAGACATTAAGCCATCAACATTTATTAGAGTATTCCACCCACTTCTATCTGCCGCTAACAGCCCAAGCCTTCTACTCCTGAAGACAGATTTGGTTGAAGTTGTTGAACATCTTTATTTATTTTAGCTATTCAAGTTGTTTACCGGGTGTTTTTTGGAAGGTTTTAAGGCTTCCTTTAGGGCGATTCTTACTGGTGCTTCGCTTTGTAATCTTAAAACATGTCCTAACCATCTTAATCTTCGGATCTTGACTTTTGAAATCCAAGCAATTTCGTTCGTTCTAGTGTATAATTCTTCGTTTTTGATTATGTATGGTCATCGTATCTTTAAAACTTTCCTTAGAAGACTTCTATGAAATGTGTCAACCTGCTTTTCTTGAGTAATCGTTAAAACCCAAGTTTCACTGTTGTGCATAAATATCCTGATAACGTAGTCATTAAATAATATCACTTAAAGCTACACAAATATTATGCTACAGGGTTCAACAAATGTCACACAACGTGGGATGTGACATCACACATCCTGTCACACAATGCGAGGCTGTGACGTCACACGTCGTGTCACACAGTATGAGCGTGACATCGCACATCGTGTCATGCTGAGCGAGACTGTAACATATTATGTCTCACAGTGTTTGACTTTGGTGTATCATCACGCATCATCTCATGCAAAAGGTGAGTGTAACATCATATTATGCCTCACAATGTGAAATAGTGACATCACACATCATGTGATGCAATGTGAGACTAAAACATCACACATAGTGTCATACATGGGTGAGAATGTGACATCATATGTCACGTCATGTTACATGATGTGAGATTGCGACAACACACATCATGTCATACAATGTTAGACTGTGACATCACACATCGTTAAATACAATTTGACACTAACAGTCGTGGTCACATCACACAATGTGAAAATACAATTTGAGTCGTGGTCACATCACACATCGTTGCGTACAATTTGACACTAACACTCGTGGTCACATCACACATCGTTGCGTACAATTTGATAGTCACACTCGTGGTCACATCACACAATGTTAAAATACAATTTGAGTTGTGGTCACATCACACATCGTTGCGTACAATTTGACACTAACACTCGTGGTCGCATCACACAATGTCAAAATACAATTTGATTCGTGGTCACTTCACACAATGTGAAAATGTGACATCATGCATCATGCCGTACAATGTGAGAAATGGATTTCATCAAAAACCCATATATGCAGCGTGACACAGTATGGTAGTATTATGGCATCATAAGGAGTAATTATTTTCGAAGTAAAGATCTACTACAAATAGAGCATCTTCTATTGTGGAAAACCTGCTCGCCTGGTGACATCAGACGTCTTACGAGAATACGACACCTAGCGACAAACACTGACACCGCGTCGGACATTTCTGCTGTAATAAGCTCCAAAACACTCATCTTTGATGTACTGTCAGTCATGTTTGTCAGATTATAATTGACAGAGCGAAATTAAAGACGAGGCAAATCAAAAGCCTTGCATGACGTCAACAGATTGTCTTCAACCTGGTTTCATTTTATGTCACCGCTAAGATCAGTGTTCTATTCTGATTTTGTCAACGTCTGCTTGACAACAGTATCTAATCTAGAGGCCCATATAAACGTGCTTTGAGCATTCACACGAAATGTTATTATTGTTTGACAGGGATTGTGTATGACAGGTGAAAATATTAACAAAACTACACCACATTTGTGGCATTGTTTGCCACATTGTTGGTGGTGGTTGTGGTGCTGCTGCTGCTGTTGTTGTTGCTGCTGCTGCTGTTGTTGTTGCTGCTGTTGTTGTTGTTGCTGCTGCTGCTGTTGCTGTTGTTGTTGTTGTTGTTGTTGTTGTTGTTGTTATATTCAGTTTATTAAGTTTAAATAAAGTTAGACCTATTCAGTTATATCTATTCAAGAGGCTTTATGCTATTATATTATTTTATATTATTTATTTTATTACAGACATTTAAAAGTCCGTGTGACAAGAATAAAAATAAAGCACAAGCAAAGATGCGCAAAGTTAGTTTACAGAAAACGTAGCAAACTTAATTGCTATAAAATATTAGTTAGAATGGGTAAATAAAATTTTTTACATTGACTTAAAAGTGTTCGATCTAACATTTGTATCAATATCGTACAGCAAGTTATTAGTAACAGTATTCTCACTCAAAAGCAGCCTACTTCTGAGACTAAATACAGCTTTCCTACGTATGCAAGAAAAACTTAGTACATTGTAGCTAACGTACATTTGACTTGCACTACATATTTGTTGTTGTTTCTTGCTTAATGTTCCCCTAGAGGATAAAACCAAAACACTGTTTATCTTGCGTCTGAAACTATCTGCCATGTTTGTTTAAAATGTAGTTAATTTTGCGAGAGACGGTTTCATCTTGTCAGTTTGTAAAGGGACATAAAAGGGTTAAAAATTTTAGCTCACGCACACGTGTACATATATTTATATACATATATGTAAAACGCAGGCAAAATTTATCCTGGTTTTATGGTAAATTTTAGCAAAAGAACTTGTTCTTATATATTTGTAAATAAAGCGTGCATGTAGAAACGTTTTAATTCTTTACTAATAGTGTAATCTAAATAATCCCAGTGAAAAAATTCTGTTTTTATGGACCTTAATTATTATAAATAATTGCTAAAATGTTTATTAAGCAAGTTTATGGTACACGTATTAACGACATAATTATAATTGACCGTGTTGTTTATATCAGTAGTTCCCAACCTTTTGTTGACGGTGACTCCTTTCTAGAACCCTGCATCATATCACGACCCCACGAGGAACATAATCACATGTTGTACTATTAAACATAATTATCGTTCGCATCTATTAATTTTAACTTACTATTCAACAAATTATTGAACAATGAGTGATTGTTTTATTAATTCGTCAATGTGATGATTGCACCCGTTTCCCAGCGACCAGTAATGCAACAGCAATAAGCATCCAAGGTAAAATTAATAGCGACACGTTTTCGGGGGGTGTACACTGTACACAAATGTACAGGGTGGTACAACGCACATTTCCATTTTCCCAGGAAAGCAAGCACTGGTCTATCGCATTTACTGCAGGAATACGCAGTTTCACTTTCCAGAACAAAATGATGAGAGACTGAGGAAACCAGACGTAATTACATACTTTTCATGGAAACAGCATAGTTTTTGGACTAGCTCAAAACCCCACGAAAAGTGCTTGGCGACCCCAGTTGGGGTCGCCACCTCAAGGTTGGTAACCCATGGTATATATACTCTTACATCATGATACAGTGCAGAATTGTTGGCCTGCAAATGGAGGGGTTACATGTACATACATTTGAGGCCAATTCTGCACTGTATCATGATGTAAGAGTATATATACCATGGGTTCCCAACCTTGGGGTGGCGACCCCAACTGGGGTCGCCAAGCACTTTTCGCGGGGTTGTGAGCTAGTCCAAAAAGCTGAGCTGTTTTCATGAAAAGTATGTAATTACGTCTGGTTTCCTCAGTCTCTCATCATTTTGTTCTGGAAAGTGAAACTGCACTTTCCCCCTGTAAATGCGGTACATATGTATATGCGTGTGTGTGTGTGTGTGTGTGTGTGTGCGTGCGTGCGTGCGTGCGTGCGTGAGTGCGTGCGTGCGTGTATATTGAACAACTAAATATTTATCATCATTCATCATCATCACAACCACCACCACCATCATCATCATTATCACCACCACCGCCGCCACCACCATCATCATGATCATCATCATCATCATCACCATCAACATCACCATCGTCGTCATCATCATCACCGTCAACAACTTCATCCTCATCATCATCATGCCATATAAACCTGCACGATTGTAGAAACTTCTTTCTCTGATAATGTCACTAAGTACACCTCATATAATAAACAGACTCTGTATGACATGGTTTCTATGAATTCTTTCAATTTTCCTCCTAAGTTTTCCGCCTGCTCTTATCGGTCGTCTGAAGAGTGCCCGCTAATGGCGGAACAGCCAACAGCTGAGCCGGACGTTTTCTCCTATTTAAATGCTACTTTATTGCCGTTATTTGTATAACTGACTAGGCAAGGTGAGAGGATTTGTGTCGCAACAGATTTCCACACATTTTTTCACAGCCTGATCACGTGACATGCAGGAATCCGCGTGACTGCAGGGAAAATAAGCGATTTTATTACGCGTTGGCTTCGGAAAGTTTAATTCCATTTAGGGGTGCCGGGAGAGGCAGGCAGCTGATGCACGTTGTATAGCGTAATCCCGCATTACCCTACTTCGTTCATAAATTGTTTCACAACGGCTCAAATGCATATTTATTGTCCATATCTGTTCATATTCTATTATATAGTAGCAGATATGATATATTTTCAACGTTTTTTAACAACAATATTATATTATCATTTCGGTGGTATGTTATATATCTGTATATAAAACGTTCGAGGCTACAGCTCCAACGACGGCACCATTTACGGCGATATGCACCATTTGCACCATGTCAAATGAAAGGTCTCGATCCAGTGTCGTCTCATTGGGGTTTATTCTTTTAATCTGGCCCACCGGAACGAACGGGAGCAAAAACCTAGGTTTCACGCTAGGTTTTATGAATATACTCTAGGTTTCACGCTAGGTTTTGTGAATATACTCTAGGTTTCACGCTAGGTTTTATGAATATACTCTAGGTTTCAAGCTAAGTTTTATGAATATACTCTAGGTTTCACGCTAGGTTTTATGAATATACTCTAGGTTTCACGCTAGGTTTTATGAATATACTCTAGGTTTCACGCTAGGTTTTATGAATATACTCTAGGATTCACGCTAGGTTTTATGAATATACTCTAGGATTCACGCTAGGTTTTATGAATATACTCTAGGTTTCACCCTAGGTTTTACGAATATACCCTAGGATTCACGCTAGGTTTTATGATTATACTCTAGGATTCACGCTAGGTTTTATGAATGTACTCTAGGATTCACGCTAGGTTTTACGAATATACTCTAGGTTTCACGCTAGGTTTTATGAATATACTCTAGGTTTCACGCTCGGTTTTATGAATATACTCTAGGAATCACGCTAGGTTTTATGAATATACTCTAGGTTTCACGCTAGGTTTTGTGAATATACTCTAGGTTTCACGCTAGGTTTTATGAATATACTCTAGGTTTCACGCTAGGTTTTATGTATATACTCTAGGATTCACGCTAGGTTTTATGAATATACTCTAGGAATCACGCTATGTTTTATGTATATACTCTAGGAATCACGCTAGGTTTTATGAATATACTCTAGGTTTCACGCTAGGTTTTATGAATATACTCTAGGTTTCACGCTAGGTTTTATGTATATACTCTAGGATTCACGCTAGGTTTTATGAATATACTCTAGGCTTCACGCTAGGCTTTATGAATATATTCTAGGTTTCACGCTAGGTTTTATGAATATACTCTAGGATTCACGCTAGGTCTTATGAATATACTCTAGGTCGAGACGTTTCACGATGGTCCGACGTGGCAGAATGCTTTGCTGAAATAGGATCATCCCTAGGGACATACTCCCACGACAACGAAAAGTTTATATACGAAACAGAAACATACAAGATCATCTAAGAAAATCACTAACCCTATACCACGGGCGGTCACTTATCCAGTTACCATAAAGCACAGTAACCAATCATTGTTGCCTTAACCTGAAAATGAATGAGCTGTTTAACAATAATGCATCGTTGAAGAATCTTATCATATACAGTTTTTTACTGAATAATTTCGCTGGAACAAATCCAGTTTTTAGTAAATTGTGGAGATTAATCAGGATATTACAGCCGGTTATTGTTGAAAATGTACAAGATATTTTACAAGGCGATTTTCACCCGTGTATCTTGCAATAGAACAAGGCAAAATCATTCTCTGAAGCTTTTCATGTGTCGAACAGCTAAAGTATCATTTGATCAATTTTTCTCAAATCGAGTTGTACAGATTTGAAACTCACTGCCTGCATATGTTGATGGTGCACCCCTCGTAACTGCACAAAATATTAAGTTATTCAAAAGCCGCTTATATAAAGTTAACTTGCATAAATTCCTTGTACACAATAGACACATGTAAGCAGTTAATCTCTTTGTGTCTTTACCACACTCTTGTAAATATTGTATTTGTATGTTTTTTGCCAACGTGTTTTATATTATATTGTTTTATAATAGACTGTATTTTACTATTGCGTGTGAATAAAATAAAAATAAATAAATAAAATAAATTGCACTATAGATGTAACTCAGAACTTACGCATGAAACCTATTCAGAAAGACTCAAAACCCCTCATTTACGATCGTTAGAAAAGAGACGATTACTAAACGATTTGGTCATGTGTAGAACATAATAGATAGGAATGTTGATTTAGATCCCGAATTTTTTTACAAGATCACTCACTGATTGGACAAAAAGTAACCAGTTGTCTAATGTTGTAATTACAACAAATTTTTTTGCTGGCCAAGTTTGTGATTGGGCACAGGTTATTATTATTGTTTATGGGTTTTGCTATTAATGGTTTTCATTCGTCTTTCCTGCAGCGCTGATTGAGGAAGGTTACCATAGTAACAATCCATACCATAATGCAACCCATGCTGCGGATGTGACACAAGCGATGCACTGTTATCTGCAAGAACGCAAGGTAATCGTAGCCGCTTGACTTTGTGTTTGTTGCTGTCGTCTTAATTAAACCTAATTAGTCTTGACCAAAAATGGGACCCAGTCGGATCGTAGCTAGTACACCACGGAGCAGGGAGGGGGGGTTAATGACAGTAAAAATGTACTTATTTAGCGCAGTACGTCATTTAAAATCTCAGCAGACTCAACAGTAAAATACATTTAAAATTGATAAGAAACTTAATAAAAGACATCAAAAATTAAAAATAATTAATCATAAAAAGTACAATTTAAACGAATGTGTCTTAAGATGTTGTTTAGAACAATCTAATGAATTTGAAGCAACAGGTAAGTTATTCCAGAGACGTAGAGCTCAGACAGAAAAAGCTTTTTCACCATAGAATACTGTTTTAGGAATTGGGATTGGGTGATGTAAATTAATTTGTTCATTAGCATTAGAACGAAGTGTTCGACCAATGTTACGGCGTATTAAAAGATTTCTCCTAGTGCCCCTAGGTCTCGCTTGATAAAGACGGCTAGTACTTAGTGGTCAGTCGGGAAGCAAAGATGTGCACTTGTATAATTGTCAGTACTTAGTGGTCAGTCGGGAACCAAAGATGTGTACTTAGTGGTCAGTCGGGAAGCAAAGATGTGTACTTAGTGGTCAGTCGGGAAGCAAAGTTGTGTACTTAGTGGTCAGTCGGGAAGCAAAGATGTGTACTTGTATAATTGCCAGTACTTAGTGGTCAGTCGGGAAGCAAAGATGTGTACTTGTATAATTGCCAGTACTTAGTGGTCAGTCGGGAAGCAAAGATGTGTACTTAGTGGTCAGTCGGGAAGCAAAGATGTGTACTTGTATAATGGCCCTGTTTACGTTAGTGGTGTATTTTAAAACGGAATAATGCAATATGTACTATTTTAATGTGTGAAATTAAGTAAAAAAGTTGTTGATAAAATAAAAATTGCTTCAAGGAAAGTAAAAAAATCGTCGTTAAAACGAAATAGTGCATCATTAAGTGAAATAAACTGTCAAATTCTCAAACGAAATCTACAGGAGAATAATAAAGTACATTTAGGTACAAAGTTACTAATTTGTTACTGAAACTCACGACTGTGATTCAATCCCTGCAAATTGAATAAAAAGTAATGCAAATTTCACCTGTCACCGTGTTGGTGGAGCACTTGACGTGAGAGAGGGTCAAATGCTGCTGGGACTACTTGCTCAGGTAAAGTAAGCACTTCTGTTATAACGCAGGTGTCAAATCTATGTTAAAATGTTAAGGCGTATTAAAAGATCAGTAAGGTATGCAGGTATCAGTAGTACTGACAACATTAAGAACGTGTTCGTTTGTTGAAATTTTAAGTGCATTAAATGCAAGTCAATTAGTAATATTCTGCGAGCCACTGTAGCTCGACAGTGGAAGCATTGGTATCCCCAACCCCTTGATTTTGGTTTTTGATCCCTAAAGGAAAATTTTCCCATTCGAAATGACTCATATTCAACTGACGCGCTAGCTTTTCTCACTGCAAGTTTTTCATTTTGAAAGATAAAATTTCGTTTTACAGTTTAGTATAGTTATTATACTGAATTACACATGTAGGGTACGTACCATAACCTATTGAGTGTTAGGGGCTCTTGACGTCTTAATCCGGCCCAGGGCAGAAACATGCTTTGTCCGTGGTGAAGCTATCAAAACAGTCGAACATGATACTTCGTAGAGCAAGGAGGTTCACTGTTACAGCAGGTGCAGTTGTTTGCTGACGAATTATACGGAAACAGACGACACCTAAACTATTTGATCATGCGTTAGAAAATAATACATACGGATGTTGCTTTAGATCCCGAATTTTTTTTACAAGAGCATGTTTTTTTACAACTCCCTGATAGCAGAAAAAGCAACCATGGTCTCACTCTGTATCTTCGTTTAACGAAAAAAGGTTTTGGGTTCTTCTTCTCCAACCGTGTAGCTCAAGTACGGAATTCCTCACCCAGTTTGGTAAATGATGCACCTTTGGTTACTGCTGGTAATTCTAAACTTTTCAAAAATAGATTGAAATTTTTGAATTTTGATAAATGGCTTGTGTACGACACTTGCATGACGTATGCCTCTCTGTTAACACAGCAAACACGAAAGTTCTTTGTATGAGGTGTTTACTGCAGTCTTTTTTTTCTAAAGAAGGAGAAAAAACAAAAAAATACATAAAATTTGCAGTAATGTAATTTGAACAAAACTACAGAAATTTGAACAAAAAAAAATACACAGAAAATTGCTATTCTAATTAATAAACTTAGATTTACAAAAATCACTTACTTCATTCGGCTAGAGAGAGCACACTGTTTATGGTTTATGAAGCATGACATTAAATTTCTCATATAAAAATTGCATTATCCACCAATTACAAGTAAGTCTCTGCAATAACTACCAGTCAAGTCTGCCAGCAATTGCCCACTTGGTCCCCTTTAGTTTTTGGCTCCCTCATGCGGGAAAAATAAAAAAACGAATTATATGGGTAATTGGGTAATTTGCCCATAACACTCTCTTCGACAACACATCCTTTCTATTATCCTGACTAACATCACCCTGGCGGTGAATTGCGGAAACTTAGTTGATTTTATTCCATTTTCTCAAAAATGCTAACTAAGCACCAATTCTCTCTAAAAAGATTTCATGTATTATTGCTTAGTGTAGTATTATTAGCTAACTGTTTCAGGCTAAGGATTTTCGTAATGGTGGTCCTCTATAGAACTGTGGTCCTGGAGACCTCTGGCTCATAGACAATAAAAAAATTACGAAGGTTTTATCGGATGTGTCATAGCTGACTTAGCGCTTCTGTGTTCTATAAACATGGTCACGAACCTTTTCAAGAATCCTCCCACCCACCAATAATCAATAATACTCACTTTCCAAGTGGTGACATTCACTCGCGAACATCGCGCATGCGAACACCTACCCAGCATAAAATGCCTAACGTAATCGGAGCTTAACTGGAAAAATCTTAACATCAGCGCTCCGTAGGGGGCAACCCTGAAAAAGGAGGACCGACAGCTAGGTCACCTAGCGCAAGTAAACAGCTACAAACATCGAAATTCCGAGTTGGGGCGAGTTCGGGAGCCAAAGCACCAGGCGGGCGGCGGGTCACGTGCCCGGTTTCGGAGTGCCACCTGGCGACGTTGGATGCGCTTTTCCTTGGGGAGCAATTAGCCGCTGATGAGAGCAACTACGCTTCGTTAATGCAGTCTTTCCGCTACATGAAATATCCACGAAGCGTGATTAATCAATTCGCATTTTGCTCATTACTACCTGTAATTACATGAAGCTGTAGTGAATGAGATAGGCAGCACATTACAAACCTTTGCAACATAGCAGTCCTTGTAGAGCTCAGCTTGTGAAGCCTAATCTTGTAATGGCTAAAAACAGAACAGAACAGTCAATCCTTTTGAGGTCAATTATTGCTTGCTTACTGAGAATAATGCTGCAGACCACGTGATATCGTAATCACTAGTGGTGAGCATCAAACCGGAAGGTTCAAGTTCGATTCGAACGAGTTTTTTTAGTTCGAATTCGATTCGAACCTACAAATATAATTTCGAATAATTCAGTACTTTAACCACACACGTTCTTTATCATTAAAACGTTTGAAATATCATGCATATAGCATAATTTAGCTGTGATATCTGTGCACAAATTTTAAACAAATTATTGGTGGTTTTACTGCAGAACAAAATTGAGTAATATGCATGATCTTTGTAAGAATGATTTTTACTAGTGGTTCGAAAACTTGTTCGAAAATCTTTCAATCTCAATTCGAATTCGAAATACTAAAGTTCGGTTCGATTCGAATTCGAAAGTCACAAATTCGATTCGATTTGAATTCGCTTGCTGGTAGAGAATACTCACCCCGAGTAATCACATGTATTAATGCCATAGATATCTTAGAATTAATGAACTGTATCACCGCGAATGTCTATTGTTTCTACACAAGTATTATAATGGACTTCTTCCTTCTACATTTGTCAATTATTTAACACAAACTTAACACAACAAATCTATAAATACTTTACTCGTGGAGCTGTTGGTAACTTTTATCCTCTTGCCATTCACACTAGTTACGATTACCGAAGTCCTTCATATACTGTTATCCAACAATGGGCTCAAATTCCTCCTTGGGCAAAATAACTTCAATTACAACGTTTTAAAAAGTATATATCGTAAAACGGGGTGAGTTCGCCACTTTTTAGGGGTATTTTTTACGTTTCCTGCCATAGCAAGAGAATTACCCAACCGATTTTCTTAGTTCAAGCTTTATATTGCCTTTCGAATGAAACAGTATCGTGGGGTGAATTCGCCACTAACAATTTACACTGTTTAATGCCATTCTAGGCAGCTGAAGTTAACTGGTTGTGATTGGCTGGTTAGGGGTGAGTTCGCCACCCTATGAAAAAATTATAAAAAATGTCTAGTTTTAGTTTTCAAATAGAAACTTCTACGTTGGCAAAGAAGGCTTGAACGTCTTGTGCACTGATCTTATTGCGGGCGCCCTTGATGTTGCCAGCCACTCTGAAAACCAGATTGTTCCTTCGGGCGAATGATTTGACAAAGTCTATTCCAGGGGTGTTTGCCTTGAATCGTCGTTCCTGGATTCCCTTCGCGTCAAGAACACTCTTAATCACTAGTCGGAGATCGATGGCAGTCATTGGGAACCCCCACTCAGCGGCCACTTGGAGTGTTGGCGATTTCGTGCTCCTCGGCGGCGGAGAACACTGGCTGATCTCCGGTCTTCCGCGGATGACTTCCTGAGAGTTTATCAGAAAGGGTCTTTCTTGGAACTCCGAATTGCCTCGCCGCTGCGCTGATTGTCCTGTTGGTATTCTTGACGGCATGTAGGGCAGCTTCCAGAGCTTCTGGGGTATAATTTTCGTATCTATGACCCGGTACAGGGGTGCAGGTGCGTGGCATGTTAAGTAGTAAGAAATAGTAGACAAATAATATGTAGCGCAGAATGGAATACTTCTAGTGCGAATTGAAAGAAGATAACTGTCTCAAACTGTTTATAATGACGGTGATCATAATATCTGTTCATTAAACACTGAACAATAGTTACAGCAAACCTAAAATGACCATTACGTAAGGGGTGGCGAACTCACCCTCGGGTGGCGAACTCACCCCGTTTTACGGTATCTGATTTGTTACTAACTCGGTACCTAACCTAACCTACTAATTAACTGAATATTGTTTTAACTTTGACAATATGATTGTGTTAAAATGTATACTTTTTATCGGATTTGAAAATGGGGTTGTATACGAAAAATCATCCTGTCTTCCTTTAAAGTAAATGCTAAGCCTTCTGGGAGGGACTTAGCAATAAAAGTGTGACAAGTGCGTCGTTACAGTAAAATCACTTTGAAGTCGCGATCATTTCACGCTTGGGAAGCCCTTTTTCAACGTCAACTTTTCTACCTATGACGTTGATCATCAGCTGAAGAGAAACAGCGCACGAGTAAGAATGTTGAAGGCGGATGCGGGCGAATTAGAGGGTGGCTCCGTCTGAGAGGGCCCCGTATTTCATTAGGCTGATGTCCTTAAAAAGTGATAATTCGTAGACAGTGATAACCTGTAGACAGCTTAAAGGAAAACCGGACCATTGTTTAGATTCGATCTCATTTTATTTTACTGTTTAAAATATACATTTTCTTGCCTATAAAGGTTAGGAGTTGTTTCTTATATTTGAATAATTAGCTTAGAAAGTTAATTAGCGGCAACAGAACACAGCTATTGCTTACGTCACAAACTAACCACAGTTTGTGCAATGGCTGGCTTCTTCCCTTGCGCGTCAAGCACGTTTGCGTAAGTGTTACAGTACTGCTTAAACGCGTGATGTCACGAAAATGAGCTCTACGTCATGTGACGTCAGAAACTAGCACTGCAGTTCATCATCATGCTTATCACGGTACCGCCTTCTGTTTGTCGGCCAAGCGCACGTGACAAAAAGGCGCCGTTGCCATTCTTAGTAGATTCACAGAGCCGCGCGTAGCTTTGAAGGTTTAACAGAATTTGAGTATCCGAGGTAATTATTATTTAATCTAAGTTTAGATTTAAAATAAGCTATTTTAGTTTTCAATATTTTAGAGCATTCTTTATTCTGAACTAATGTTTACACAATCGTCCGGTTTTCCTATAAAGATTGAATAGAGCGTCTTCGTTCAAGCCATCGTGCCACGTTGTAGATTTTGCTAGATTCTGTTTACCTGTCTTAATAAAGCACTTTGTTCATGTAGCTTTGCGCTGAGTCTGCTTAAAGCAAGCCTATGGCAATCCAGGTTTTTTACTGCGTAATTTTACCAGCTTTCTGCTAGGCGAAAAACACGCTAAACTAATCATTTTACGAAGCCATTAATTTTCTTACGTACAAACACCCATTCACTATATGGATTTGGAGCCAGGAAGACTCTACCTCCCGCAAAGAAAATCTTTTAAAAGACAGAAACAATTTTCTCTCGGAGTTAATTAGCAATGTCCCGCTTTGCTGTAACACTTAGACTACTAGTAACACTAAACTTTAAACAACATTTGAAGTTCATCTCATATCCGCCTGATAGATCTTTAACAACCACTAGACCACATGTATCTATGATGTTTACCGCAAGTACAAACTGTTTTTAAATTACCCAAATAAACAAGCCCAGAACTGCAGAAGTTTGGTTGTGTCTAGATAACGTTTAATTGCTCTTCTTGCGGGATTCAGTGTTATTTTTTCAACCAGACATTTTGATAAATAACATTTCAGCGGCCCTATACTGTACGGTTCTTTTAACCATCGGAAGTGACGTAAAAATGACGTAATTTGAAAATTTTGGTGTCAATTTATGTAATAACTAACCTGCGTTTCTTGTTAATTTATATTATAACATTTATAGCATAAAATATTAAAATTTTCTGCACGTGAACAAACTTATTACCCGCTTATAAAACTTGATATCGTGTTTATTACTTATAAAAAACATTAATCAAAGAATATTACTAAAGTGTTTGCTATGAATAGCATTTCAACCGTTAAATTAGAGGCTCGTTTGCCGCTGTGCATTTTCACTAATAATTACATTATGTGTAGTGAACGTTTCCAGTGGGAAACGCCTGGAACTTATCGTTGGGAGCAGTGGGGCGGCTCGTAGCTAAAATTAGTGGGAGTGCTGCTTTAGAAAGTTTTTAGCTATTGTTTTAATACTGTGTAAAACGTAACAAACATGTGTAATTTTAATGTTGTAGTTATGTTTGAAAATCAGGTGTTGAACGGCCTGATTTCTTAACTGCAACTTTCTCATGGAGAGACAACTGTGAAAAATTAAGCTGTTGTAGTTCACTTACAGTTACAGAACTTATTTCTTGTGGATGCAAGGCGTCCATTATTAAATAATTTATGTTTTAAGCACAGACGCTAAGTTTACACTTTATCACATCCAAGAATATGACGGTACACGGTAAGCACGTGGCAATTGTTACTGCGATAGACACAGTACTTTTCTACCTAGCAGCAGACGCTAGTGTACAGCCTGTTGCCTCAGGCATGCGCTCAACAGCCAAACACCACATTGCTTGGACTGTGAAGTAAATTGTACTTCCCTCACGGTTTTGCACAAGTATAAAAAAGAACTAAAGAAAAAAGACTTATTATATTGAATATTATCGATAATAATGAGTGAAAACGAGGGGGGTGCTGTAGTACCACAGTACCTATACACGAGCTGCCACTCTTTGGGAGATGAAATCAAAATATAAATTAATTTGCGGAAAAATTGAAATTCAAGAAGCTGCTGACGTTGATCCGTTAAGCAAAAGTTTATCCGTGATAATCCTCGGCCGAGCGCTGAAACTTATAATGAGATTACGTCCCCCGTGCAATCTGTATCAATAGAGAGACCTGGGCAGTCTGCTCTTTTACTCAATTCGATTGGAAAATAAACTTGTATTTAACCAAGGACTAAGCTTAATGCTGGCAATACGGTGAAGAGCTTACTGTGACATATTGTACTGGCTGTAACGTTTTCAACGAGAAGCTTTGAATTTAAGTTCCATTATTAAAAGAAGACAGGATGATTTTTCATATACTACCCCATTTTCAAGTCCGATAAAAAGTATACATTTTAACACAATTAATACTGCTAAAGCGTTTCTGATAATTAAATAATAGATTAAAAAACTTAATTAACGGCGTGCGAGCCCAACTATTCATGACATCACAAACTAACATAATTTTCAACACCTAAAACATTCCATGAGTGTGTTGCACGTGCTCGCGAAAGAGAAATTTGAAGTGCAGTGCTACTGTAAGATATGTAGTGTGTTGTACTAAAACTAGTTTTAAGATAAAAATTCAAATTTCAAATTTACCGCTGTGCTCAAGCATGAGTTGTCGAACGTGTGTAATTCGTCACAAATGAACACATCTCAACTTAGTGGTACAGCACCTGTTTTTGTGCAATGCGTTTCCGAAATGCAGGCGCTAACTAGAAAATGGCGAAATGCATGTAATGTGAAAAACTAGGAGCGCGAACGCGAAATCGTGTTTGTGTGGAAATAATTCTTTCACGTAAGTCATTTTTGAAAAAAAAACGGGTTGTTTCCTTTCAATATTTTAAAGAATAGATTGTTTTGATCTACAGTTTAAAATTGAATCCGACTTTGCTTTAAGCAAAATAAGCACATGCTTAGGGCCTCAGTGGAAGAGGAACGTCAGACAGTTTTTTCAAGTCGAATAATTACCAAAAAGTAAAAGATACGTGTGACGGTTTCCGTGTTTGTTAATCAAGATGACGGTACTGAGGGCATCGAGATTCTGGCTACTGACCAGCCTGAGTTTGTTCACTTCCCATATGATGAGGCTGGTTGATTAAATAATGTATCACAGTACATTTAGTTTAAACATAATTTATTTAGTATTGGATCAGACAGTTTGAACAACATGATTTAGGATCCTCACCACAACAGTCTTTATACACTATTTACAAGAACATTTACAGTAAGAATTGACTATAACTACACAAGCTGACAAGTTTTACTACAAGATTACATTAGACATTAGTAGAAAATGACGGTTAGAAAATATTAATGTACGAATATTTAAGAACGATGCATTTTATATCAGATAGAAACTACTGGAAGCGTTTAGTACGTAATATAAAGTCGTGTATGCATTCATTGCATTGGAATATTTTACAGTTAGCAACATAGTTAAATTCATCTTTTCCGAGTAATAACAACTTCAACAGATCATTAGTTCCTAAGGCAGCTAATTAGTTTCGGGCAGAAGTATTGCATTTAATTTATCAAACATAACAACCCTAGCTAGTTGATACAATGGGCAGTGCAACAAAAAGTGTTCAACAGACTCAAATCGAAATCCACAGTTACAATTCGGCAATATTGGATGACCGTTATTATCTTTACAGCCTTTAGAGTGTATTTCAAATGCGGTAATGCTTATAAAAATGTCGTGTTACCGAAAAGAGGATAATATTGCTTTTGACTGTATGTATTTGATCACATGGTGGTGATGAATACTATGTGTAGCTTGCTAGCTTACTACGTGACTTCTAAAATAGAAGAAAATGGCATGGGGGTGCGATAATCTTTTCAGTGCAAAGAGCTTCTTCGTGAAATAATTCAGCACTGAGAGAAGGTCACGTGTTGCAGCTGTAAATGAAAAATCAAAATTCGAATTTAATTTCGGTTTAGCTAATAGTGAAATTACAAGAATTCCTTTACGTCTGGCGGAGTCAGTTTTTACTCTTCGTGTAACTCCTCATGTTACAGTCTTTTTCTCAAGTTTAAATTTATTTAGCACTTGTTCTTGGCAATTCGAGGAAATGGCGACAAGCTAAAATAAATTTACACTTGACGAAACGCGAACCCTCAGCCTTTGATTTTAGTTTCAAATCACTCTATCAAGAGTGCTAGTTTCAAGCCTCTCTGTCAACTAAGCCACGCTGTACTCTGTCAAAGTATACATATGACAGTTTATTCGCAGTTTAAATGCGTGAAGGAAGTTGATCACGTGGTCAGAAGTTACTCCAACAATAACTATTACAACGAGGAAAGAAACAGTAAAGAAAGCACCCATAAGTACAGAGTAATAGATGGGACAAACAGACATTCTGCGCAGTTTCAGATTCAGTAAGTTTGATTCAGGCAAACTTGGTCCTGCTAATTTTGGTACGAGTAAATTTTTGGTAGCGGAAAATTGTGCTGTGTACTAGAAACTTTTGGTACAGGGAAATTTTGGCACTGAAAAAAATTGGGTACAGGGAAAATATGGTACTGGTAAACACAATCCCAGTAAACATTGCCAATTCTGGCAATTAGGGGCCAATTCTGGCCCGTTACTGGCATCATGGCGCGTACAGTATTGGCGATGTTCAAGCGTAAAACCAGTAATCGGGCCAGAAACTTGCCTGTACTGCACCAGAACTGTTTGCACACTAGCAAGTTACTGGCCCAATTCTAGCAACCAGCGCTGAACCAGCATGGAACCGGAACTGGCGAAGTTTTACCAACTTTGGCCTGAATCTGGTACAAGGTAAAAATGGTATGGAACAGACCTGGTTCTAGAAAAGTTTTGTCCTAAGAAAATTTGATACAAAAAACGTTTGGTACAAGGAATATTTGATTCTACGAAAATATATTTTATATAACCTACTCGAAAAATTATAGGTATCAAAAATTACTTGTACCTAAAGATTGTAGCACCAAATTTACCTGTACCAAAATGCCGATGTACCAAAAATTTCTTGTACCAAATTTTGCCAGTAACAAACTGTCCTCGTACTAAATTTACCAGTACCAAGCTTGCCCGCACCATACTTACTTGAATCATACGTTCCTATATTCGTATAACTTACGGCGTAAGATGGTTGACCTTTTTGCAAAAGGTGCGAAATCGAAAGTGTAAAACCGTTTTGAAGTTGGATCCAAACTAGCCTCAAAAGAAAATTCGAATGATTAAGTTTTAGAAAAGCATATCGTGTCAGATGGTAAAAATTCACCTTTTGGGGTCTTTACGACTGCACCCCACCAAACAGTACTGCCCTTTTCCAAATTGGACAAAATGGTGGTTTAAAAGAAACACTCACGGCTAGAAAGCGGTAATTACCGTGCTGAGCCGCGGTTTAGACCGCCGTTCTCTGTATAATCTCGTTTACATGCTAATCCCGTTTCCTATCACGTACAAAGTGAATTCCCTAATGGTTGCACTTCTTAAAACGCTTTAGAACTACTGTACTTTGTTTAGAATTGAAGATTTGAATGGAAATGACGCTAAATTTGCAGAAAAAGAACACAACTTCCATTTTCTGACCATCAAAACTAACGCTCCCTCTAGCGGCCCAGTGGTGCAGCCCGCCAAGCTTAAAACAAAACCCGACCCAATCTTAAACTGTAGATCAAAACAATCTACTCTTTCAAATATTGAAACGAAACATACTATTTTTTTTCAAGAATGACTTACGTCAAAGAATTATTACCACACAAACACAATTTCACGTTCACGTCACTAGTTCTTCGCTGTTACATGCATTTCCCTATTCACTAGTTAGACGGGCACTGGCGCCTGCATTTCGGAAATGCATTGCACAACAAACAGGTGCTGTATCTCCCAGTTCAAGTGTGTTAGTTTAACCATGCCTAGTTTTAGTACAACACACTGAATATCTTACAGTAGCACTGTACTTCAATTTTCGCTTTCGATACGCACGCTCGTGGAATATTTTAGCTGTTGAAAATTATGTTAGACTGTGATGTCATCAATTTACTACCCCATTTTCAAGTCTGATAAAAAGTAATCATTTTAACACAATTAATACTGCAAAAGTGTTTCTGATAATTAAATAATAGATTAAAAACTTAATTAACGGCGGGCGAGCCCAGCTATTGATAACATCGCAAACCGGCATAATTTTTAACGGCAAAAATATTCCACGAGCGTGTTGCACGTGTTTAAGAAAGCGAAAATTGAAGTAAAGTGCTACTGTACGATATTCAGTGTGTTGTACAAAAACTAGGCAAGTTTTAAGATAAAAATTCAAATTTCAAATTTACCGCTGCGTTCACACATGAGTTGTCGAACGTGTGTAGTTCATCAGAAACTAAGACATCTGAAGTGAGAGGTACAGCACCTGTTTTTTGTGCAATGCGTTTCTGAGATGCAGGAGCTAATGCCCGTCTAACTAATGAATGCCGAAATGCATGTAACAGCGAAGAACTAGTGGCGCGAAGGTGAAATTGTGTTTGTGCGGTAACAATTCTTTCACGAAAGTCATTTCACGTAACCAGTAAAATCACTTTAAAGTCGCGATCACTTCATGCTTGGGCGCTCCCATTTTCAAATAGCATGTTCCCTTTCAATATTTTAAAGTGTAGATTGTTTTGACCTACAGAAAAGTTGGCTCAGGATGATTTACACTATAATTATTTTTAAAATGGCCTATATTTGAGTTCGATACCAGCTATAGTACTATGAATAATGTTGGAGATATTGCAAACACATTTTACTTTTAGGCAACGTTTTAACGCCGTTCGTGTAAAATTGGCGAATTAAAAGTTCAGAATTCAATTTATAGACCAATATGCAATCGTATTCTGCGTGTCCATGTTGGCTAGTTGCGACTCACATTCTTGTATTTTCCTATGACCAAAAGCAACATGGCGGACATGGTTCTGCCCAACAGCGCCAGCAGGGAGGCTTGCATTTGTTATTTTTCGTTTGCTTTTGGTCAATTTGTAGCTATATGTCACCACTGTTCGCCTGCATGGAACCCGAGTCAATGCGATGACATCGAAATAATTGAAAATGTTTAGCTGCATTTCATTTGCAGATTTTTTACATATGCAACATAAATGTCAGCTATCTGGAAATATATATATATATTAGGACTAAATATTAGTTTGAACATAATTTATTATAGGATTGGATCAGACAGTTTGAACAACATGATTTAGGATCCTCACCACAACAGACTTTATACACTATTTACAAAAACATTCACAGTAAGAATAGACTATAACTACACAAGCTAACAAGTTTTACTACAAGATTAAATTAGACATTGGTAGAAAATCACGATTAGAAAGTATTAATGTACGAATATTTAAGACTGATGCATTTCATATCAGATAGAAACTACTGGAAGCGTTTAGTACGTAACATAAAGTCATGTATGCATTGGAATATTTTACAGTTTGCAACATAGTTAAATTCATCTTTTCCGAATAATAACAACTTCAAGATCATTAGTTCCTAAGGCAGTTTTATTAAGGTTTTCGGGCAGTAGTATTTCATTTAGCTTATCAAACACAACAACCCTAGTTTGTTGATACAATGGGCAGTGCAACAAAAAGTGTTCAACAGACTTTCAACAGAACTAAATATTTTAGGACTAAAGGCTCTGGAGGGGCGCTGCCTTGAATCGGGTTTAATCATGCACTATAAAACTGTTGATAAAGAGCTCTAGATTTTGACAGATTTCTTACTAAGGCAGTGGTCAACAAAACTAGCAGTAACCATTCGTTCAAACTCTTTATTAGACATACTGAGAAAAAGAATTTGGTGACTTTTTCTCTGAGAAGCTGTCTGGAATGGCTTACCTGCACAAATAAATTGATTTTCACTTGTAACAGCACAGACCACAAAACTTTTTAAAACTAGATTAAACGCTGCGAGCTTTTTGCTTTTTGATGGGCGCCTTTAAGCAGGTAATTTTACCTCTGAGCGTCTCCCCCACATCCATTGATTTGATGATTTTTATGTAAACATGTGTTTTTTAACTATTGTTTGAGCGTGATGTGAAAGTAAATAAAATTAAATAAAATTAAATAAATGTCAGTAATGATAGCCAGTTAAGCAAGACAGTCGCTTGCATGACGTCACGGCTTTAAATTATTTACTCCGCGGAGGGCAGTCAAATTAGACCACACACGCTTTAAGGCTAGCTCACACTAATGACAGGAAATGTCCTCAGTGGGTGTTCAAATTAACCACAGCGCCTCCTACCGGTTTCAGCTGCAGCGTTCGATGAGTCAGCTGGAAGTGATGGCTTCTTTACTAGCGGCAGTAGGACACGATCTAGATCATCCAGGAGTTAATCAAGGTTTCCTAATATCTACCTCCAATCACCTAGCCAGTCTTTACAAGGTGAGGTTTAATTAACAAGCCACCCAAAGCAACAGCAAACCAAAGCTTAATAAATAAGCTGCAAGCACAAGAACCTTATATACAGATTAACGGCGTCTGTGTGTGATTGCTGTATGGAAGCCAAGTTTATCGTATGATTCATTAATAAGTAAAACGGGC